>JAJAGP010003400.1:0-62652 GCA_025084515.1 Ancistrus triradiatus
AGAATTCACTAACAGGTCTACATTCATTGGCCACTTAATTAGGTACACCTCCATGTTTATACACTCACTGTCCATTTTATCTCCTCCACTCTTCACATACAAGCACTTTGTCGTTCTACAATTACAAACTGTAGTCCTTCTGTTTCTTTATACTTTGTCAGCCCCCTTTACTCTGTTCTCTAATGATCATGACCACAAAAGGACCACCACAGGTCAGGTACTACTACATTTGGGTGGTGGATCATTCTCAGTGCTGCCGTGACACTGACTTGGTGGTGTGTTAAACTGGTATGAGTGGATCAGACACAGCAGTACTGTGGGAGTTTTTAAACCACCTCAGTGTCACCTCTTCACTAAAAATAGTCCACCAGCCAAAAATGTCAAACCACCAGCATCCTTTGAGCACTGATGAAGGATTAGAGGATGACTAACACAATCTGTGCAACAACAGATGAGCTACTGTCTCTGACTTTACATCTACAATGTGGAGCAATATGGTAGATAATAGAGTGTACAGGGAGTGTTTAAGAACACAATGTTTAAGAACTCTGATCCACCACTCTGTGGTGGTCGTGGCCATTAAAGAACAGTGTTAAAGGGACTGACAAAGTACATACAGAAACAGATGGACTACAGTCTGTAATTGTAGAACTACCCAGGCCAAACCAGAGGGCAGTAACTCTCTCCCTCCTCCGGTTGGCTGGGGATGAAGTGCCGCCAAGGACTTTCCTGCTTAGACTCAAGATCCTAGAGTGACTGTGTATCGGACTGCTTAATGCCGATGTGCATATTTTACATTTTATTTGAACTATGACTCCAAGACTTAGTAGTTTAGATCAATGAGTTTCATTCTTACATTTATCATGTACGCCACCCATCTATGGTCCCTTTTTGAGTCTTGGTCCTCCCAAGGTTTCTTCCTCATAACTCTTAGGGAGTTTTTCCTTGCCACTGTCGCCCTAGGCTTGCTCAATTTGGCATTGGACGTAGATTTTAGGAGATAATGTAAAATTGTAAAGTTGCTTTGAGACAATGCTCCATTGTAAAAAGTGCTATATAAATAAATCTGACTTGAATTGAATTGAACTGCGAAGTGAAACAAGGGAGGTGCAAATAATAAAGTGGCCGGGGAGTGTATTTCAGTGCTTCCATGACTAAATAACTCAAAAGCCTACATTACTGACCAGTAGATGAAGCTGTTGCTGATGCATAGCCATTTGCTCTTTTTCAGCCTTCTCTGAGCACATGCGCACGTCTGCAAGGCTGATCAGGAAATTGTGGTGTACAAGGAAAAGGTTAAATCACAGGTGCCAAACAGCCATTTAACTGTGTCTGTGCAAGCTTTAGAAATGTAATATTGAAACTACCTGTATGTAGTACAACACTACCCAACCATATTAGTGCAGTATAATGTTTCTGATAGTTTGAAAGCATTTCTGAAAAGACCAAACAATGGTTACGGCCTTAGGACCGAAAATTATTTATTTAGAAAACTTTCATGGCATTAAAGTTGAGACTTCCGATATTATAACACAGACTGCTGTTCCCACTTTATGGACAGAAACAGCTTAATGTTGGAGTACCCCATGCATGTGGGTCTATAGGAACATTGGGTAGAAAGACATAACAGTGTAAGCAAACTGTAGGAGCATTTGTAGTTTTGTTATCTGGAAGATTAAAACTACAGTAGTCAGCATATTATAACCTAAAAGTTCACACAGTGGAATGAGTGCATCTGTTAATCTGTCCGAACTGTGGTGATGCAGAAGTTAAAGTACTGGACTATTGACCAGAATGTGGAGTGTCCACGTCCTAGCACTACCAGGCTCGAACAAGGCTCTGACTTGCTTGGAATATATCTGGTTTGTTTTATTTGTTTATTTAAAGTTACATCAACATCAATGGCTATTCACAACGGGAACAAAGTTAAATCGATACTAGTCAGACATATTCATACTGGGCCAATTTAGAGCAACCAACCAACCTAATGCATGTCTGTGAGATGGAGGAGGAAACCAGAGTACTCGGAGTACACCCAGGCGGACACGGGGAGGACATGCAAACTCCACACAAGCGAAGAAAAAAATGGGATCTAACTGGAATCTCTGGAGCTGTGAGGCAGCTGCGCTAACAGATGGCGCCACCGTGCAACCCAGATTACACCTCGTAAGACAGTTTCATCATTAGCCGCTCTGGATAAAGGCATCTGATAACTGATGTAAACGTTAGCCTTGCTTTTTCCTAAACGTATGATGTAATATCAATCAATGCACTTACTTCTGTAAAGTAAAATCACTGACCTTTTTCCTGGCTCATAATACCATTTTAAAGTGCAAACAAACAGAAATTGAGGGGATAAAATAGACAGAACTAAATTACAAGGATACGGTCTTTCCAGTGATGAAAGGCCTGGCGCTGAGTGACACGGCGTGCTAGACTATCTGCCATCTGTTCTCGGTCTCGATGAGCCAGTCTGCTCTGAAAAGCTCTACGCCACACACGCCAGTGTTTCCTTATCAAAGAGCAGCACCACACATCTCCAGCCATACCTGCAACACGTGAGCGATTCACAGCTTATCATGGAAAGAATAAATTGAAATGGTTTAGATATTTGTATAAATGGGAGCCATTAGGTTTAAATTTCAACCCCAAATCAGAAAAAAGTTGGGACAGTAAGGAAATTCATATTAAATGTAAGTGTTTCTTACATTTACCTTTACTTTAATTCCATGTTTTGTCTGGTCAACTTCATTTCATTTGTTAATAAACATCCATCCCTGTCTTGCTGTGGCCTCTTCAAAACTTCATACTTTTAGTAATTCAGCTCATCAGTGGAGCAGGAGACTTTTGTGCTTGTTCTCTCTTTCTCTGTCGCCCTTTTAAATGTGTGTCATGCTTACCAAAAGAAACATTTACAAGGAAGCCTAAACAGAACATGTCTTGATGCATGCTCAATAATCCAGGTACAGTGGTGCCTGAAAGTTTGTGAACCCTTTAGAATTTTCTATTTTTCTGCATAAATATGACCTAAAACATCATCAGATTTTCACACAAGTCCTAAAAGTAGATAAAGAGAACCCTGTTAAACAAATGAGACAAAATATTATACTTGGTCATTTATTTAATGGGGAAAATGATCCAATATTACATATTAGTGAGTGGCAAAAGTATGTGAACCTCTAGGATTAGCAGTTAATTTGAAGGTGAAATTAGAGTCAGGTGTTTTCAATCAATGGGATGACAATCAGGTGTGAGTGGGCACCCTGTTTTATTTAAAGAACAGGGATCAATCAAAGTCTGCTCCTCACAACACATGTTGCTGGAAGAGTATCATGGCATGAACAAAGGAGATTTCTGAGGACCTCAGAAAGAGAGTTGTTGATGCTCATCAGGCTTGAAAAGGGTTAACAAAACCATCTCTAAAGAGGTTTGACTCCACCAATCCCCAGTCCCTTACAGATTGGTGTAACAAATGGAACATTTCAAGACATTGTTAACCTCCCCAGGATTAGTCGACACAAAGATGCACTCCCAAGGAATAGGCGTGTCATAATTGCGAGGTCACAAAGGACCCCTGGTAACTTCTAAGCAACTGAAGGCCCTTTCACTTGGCTAATGTGATGGTCATGAGTCCACCATCAGAAGAACACTGAACACAATGGTGGCAAGTCAGGGTTGCAA
Source organism: Ancistrus triradiatus (assembly GCA_025084515.1). NCBI lineage: Eukaryota > Metazoa > Chordata > Actinopteri > Siluriformes > Loricariidae > Ancistrus > Ancistrus triradiatus. The sequence goes on from JAJAGP010003400.1 coordinate 3,682, forward strand.
GGAGAAAGCCCCTGCTCTCCAAAAAGAACCTTGTTGCTCGTCTTCCGTTTGCCTAAAGATCACGTGACAAGCCAGCAGGCTATTGGAAGAATGTTTTGGTGGCCGGATGAGAACCAAATTAAGACATTTGGTGTACAAGAAAATTGTTATTTTGGAGAAGGAAAACACTGCATTCCAGCATAAAAACCTTATCCCATCTGTGAAACATGGGTGGTGGGAGTTTTCATGGGTTGGGCCCTCTTTTGGCTGCATCTGGGCCAGGAATGAAGACTTGTCATCATTGATGGACAATGACTTCTGACATTATTCAGAGAATTCTAAAGGCAAATGTCAGGACCCAATCTGTCCCTGAACTGAACTCAAGAGAAGTGGTTCATGGCAGCAAGACAAGAGCCTAACACACAGTCTTCTAAGTCTTCTAACCAAAGACCTGGTTCACAGAAAAATAAGTTTAATGTTTTAGAATGGCCAGTCAAAGTCCTTACCTTAATCCAATGGAAATGTTGTGGAGGCACCTTGAATCAAAGCAGCTATGTGAGAAACCCACCAACATCCAGAGCGGAAGCTGTTCTGTATGGAGGAATGGACTAATTCCTCCAAGGCCGGTGTGCAGGAACTGATCAACAGTACAGAAATGTTTAGTTGCAGTTATTGCTGCACAGGGGGGTCACACCAGATACTGAAAGCAAAGGTTCACATACTTTTGCCACTCTTCTTCTTCTTCTTCCGGCTTCTCCCTTTATCAGGGGTCACCACAGCGAGTTAAACGTTTCCACCTCACCCTGTCCTCCACATCCTCTACTCTCACCCAAACTCCCTGCATATCTTCATTTACCACACCCAAATAACTCCTCTTTGGTCTTCCTCTCCGTCTCTTGCCTGGCAATTCCATCGCCAACATCCTCCTACCAATATATCCACTATCCCTCCTCTGCACATGTCCAAACCATCTCAGTCTTCCCTCTCGAATTTTGTCTCCCAATTTTTATGACTTGTGTGAAAATCTGATGATGTTTTATTTCATATTTATGCAGAAATATAGACAATTCTAAAGGGTTCACAAACTTTCAAGAACCACTGTAAGTAAATCCCAGAAAGGTGAATCAGTTCATCAGTTCCTTTCTGTGGGATAAATCACACTGCAGAAATCACTCAGATGAGTGACAAAACATTTATCCCACAGAAACCCCAAGTGCAGATGAACTGATTCAACTTTCTGGAAACTACACAAAGAATATCTGCCTGTCTCTGTCTCTGTGTGTGCCATGTCCTGTTCTTCTCTCAGGTTCCTTCCTAGTAAAAGTGATCAATTATCAGTTGATAAATTAGTAAGGAAACTCACAATGAGTGTGTGACACAGTAAAATGTCCTCTCACTGCTCATACGGAGTTTTTTTACTAATTGACTTTAGTAGTGATCTCTGTATAAACAAAGTGTAGTTTAATAAAAAGCAAGTGGAATGTGCAGGTAGAAACAAAACGGCATTCAGAAACACCATCTACACCAGTTCCATTACATGTATTCACATTCCCTCTGTGCAGAATTCTTCTTAGATTGCATTTTCTGCTTGTCAAACATCATAACAGGTCAGTGATTGGACACTAGGGAGGGAGAGTAAAATACCTCATACATAAAGCAGGACATCAGATACTGGGAGTTTGAATGACGAGATTTGACTGCATTAATGGGAGGTACAATGTGTTTCTTTTTCTGCAATAAAATGACTGAGCAAGTTCCTCTTTCAGTAAACCTTCTACAATGAAAGTAAAGGAAGCTCTTGTACCTTTTGCCTGATTTTTAACTCGCTGGAGTTCAGTGTGTGTGATCCAGGCTTGTAGTGCATGTCTCTGGACCTGCTTGCAGTGATGAAGATGCGCTGTAGCTTCTTTCTCCCTCAAGCTACAGACAAGAACATATTTCTGTTTCCACAGCAGCCATGCCTGTAAGTGACATGTACATAATTCTGTAAAACACACCTTAGTATTATACATAGTATACTGCTGAAAATGAAAAAAAGAAAAACAATATAAAATAATTCCAGTTCATCTTATGTTAAACACTGCAAGCTCCATCCACACAGAGACATGGCACACACTTACTCTGTTCTGTACAGAAGTAGCCCACTTCTGCAGAGCAAGGTCTTCATGATGATATTCTGCATTGCGCTGCTGTAGAGCAGCTTTCCACACAGTCCACATCCTCCTAGCATGGGACATACCATACAAACACTAAAGTCTCTATGTGTCTCATACTCCCATATGACTGACCTTGAGGGAAAATGAAGCTCACCCAATAGCAGTGAGCCCCTGGTGATGGATAGCTACATCATTCATCCTGTGTTTTAAGCGTCTCAGTTCCACATACAGCTCCCAGCCCTCCCACGCTGCACGTAATCGGTTCTGCTTTGCTGCAAGACGGATCAAAATGTACACAATCTACACAAAGAAATAATAGCCTAGACAGTTTTTATATTTCTTCATTAGTAGTCGGTGCTCAGGGGGAGAGCAACTTGCATGCCTACAGTGCCCTGCGGTGACCTGGGTTCAAGTCCAAGTGCATTCTGGTAGGGTCAGACATTACACAGGCACAACTGGCTGTGTCTGAGGGAGAGAGACCAGACAGAGGGATCACACCCCAGCGCTGCAATAGCAAGCCCTGTCATTCCCTATGATGGGCCCCCTCCACCAGAACCCTGCTCAGGACAAATGGGGATAAAATAGAATCTAATAATTTACAGAGGAATATTAACATTTAGTGCAAATATTTCATTTCTCCACTTGTCTTTTACCCCAAGTGCAAGGTAAATTGGAAGAGCGTCTTTAATCAGCACTTACATTTACATTAACAAAATACAACTGATACAGCATTTCCAGGTTCAATCCAAGCAACTGAAAGTTAAAGGCCTGCTCAAGGGCCCACCAGTGGCAGTTTGGCAGTGCTCAAACTTGTACCCTTGGCCTTGTGGTTAGTAGTCCACTGAAGTAGACACTGAAGATGGAAAAAAATGCTAAAATGACAGAAGCTAACTCACAGTGGAAATAAAAAGTACACACAAAACACAGTCATGAATTCGTAAGTGCTTTAAATCTGTTACAAACTACTGTTTTACAAGAAATTGTTTGCTGTGTGTTAACAAAGTAGTTGTCTAAGTTTGACGATTTTGGATGGTTACCAGTACCACAAAACCTTAGGAAAAGGTCAAATAATTTGCATAACTTTTGCTGACTTGGCCTAGCACCGAATAAACCTCCACAAAACAGAATGGGTGAGACTGTGCCAGCTCTGTCTCATTATAAGACTTTGAATATTTTCAACACTCACACACAAACTACAGATGCAGTGAAGCAACATGAGAATGAATGCACAGTAGTTCCTTCTACTGAAGTGAAAAAAAATCTATACACATATCCCATACCAAAGTTATCTGCAACCTGCAGCTTCTTCCTCTCTTCTTTCTGACGAGAAACGTATTCTTGCCAGGCTTGATATACTTTATTGTACTGGACGTACCTGCAGTGGGACAACAAAAGACACTGGCTTTGCATTTCTGTTCAGCATTCATTTAAACATATTAGTTTCAATTTTACTGGTTGGTCACAATGAAAACCAAAAACACAATACAAAAAACGCTGACTTAATAATACTTAACAATAACCAGTGCTTGCAGTTATAAATAAAAGGTATTGATCATGTCTAGAAGTAATGTATGGGCAAACACAAAAACAGTCAATTCAAGACATAAGCTTGCACCAATAATCTCTCCGTAGAGTCAAATTTATTGAACACCCAAACAAACAAAACGTGTAGCACTCATTATATGTCTAATAGAGATTAGATTTAAAGAGTTATTTACAAATACCTTTGACTGAAGCATTCACCACAATTTTCTACATTATTAATTAAGGCTGTAAAAGAAATTTTGAAGCAGAATCAAGTTTAAAATTTGTAAATAAATGTTCTATTGTAGCTGCACCATATACTAAATAACCAAGTGAAAACATTCCTTTTTTTTATTTCTGAAGAATAACAATTCAAAATAATGTGTACTTTTTACACTTAGTATGAACGGGAGCATGAATTGCAGCAGATGGTGTAATAAGCAGAATGTGACACTGTATATCTCCACAATGCACACGATGCATCGTTACACCTCATTATTAATCATTTTTTCATAATTTATTTATTATAATCCTAGATTACGTGAATAAATTATACCTGTAAGAAACACTCACTTGTAGTGACAATCTGCTCTAATGATCAGGGTCCATTCTCTTCTGGCATGCCACCACTCATCTTTCCAGGCTCTTAAAACCTTGCCCAGAAGCACCTTATGATAATGACACCTGGTGCACAGACGTCATGTTGAAACCATTTAAAATGAATTCTGTTCCCTAACTAATTATGTCCCTTCTATACTACAGATCAACAGAATTTAACAATATTACAAAGAAGTAAAAATACAGTACCTAGCTTGTGATGGAGTTATTCGGCCAAAAGTCTTCTGAATCCACATGTGAAGGAACTTCCGTGCAAGGTGCCTAGATAGATGGCCCAAAGTAGAGTTTATTCTGGAACAGCAATCGCAATATCGCATTCTTAAAGAATATGTCGTTGTATTAGTGATCTCTAACCGTATCCGGAGTTCTTTGAGTCGTCCACCTTTGTTCCATGTGTATCCCACACGGTATCTGACTTTGCGGGTAGGTGCATTGTGCATCAACCTCTTTCCCGGCAGACCCTGTTTTCCAGACTTTGGCATGGATGTGTACATATTCCTCAACTGGAATAAACAACACATATAAAACAGTGAATACTAATCTTAATCTTCTTTCGCTCTCCCCCAAAACAGTACACATCAATACCAGACTATAATTTACATCAAACTTCATCACATAGTGAGCCATTTGGCTCCAGCAGTGGTTATAAATCTATATAAATGTCCATAAATCTGGATAAATGTCCAGTTTAAGGCATGCACAAAAGCATTTTCTTTTATATAACCACAAACAAAAACAACTAGAGTTCCCCAGACAATACTAAACCGGGGTCTATGCTCAAACAAGACAAAAACAGAGCTTGTTGGCAACAAAAGGTGTGTTTAAAATCAGAAGAAGCATGGTTTTACAGAAAATAACCTAAAACCCACTGTTTAAAATGGTGAAGGATTTGTGATCTCCAGGGAAGTTCTTCCTCCAAAAGCCCTCAGACCCTTGTTAGGATGCATGACATTATTACGTAGTCTCTATGAATTACAATGAATTACAGAGAAATGATCTAGCAAATAAATGCAAAAACAACAAACAAACTGGTTCAGTAAATAAAGAATCAAGTTTTGACATCTACATCTTGATACAACCAGGTCCAGAAACATCAAGTGCATAAATATAACCCTAAAAGGAACTGAAGTTTGAGGAGTGTCTCAAATTCACTACTCTGGATTGTTTAATCTCATCAGGGATTAAAGAATAAGAAGTGCGGTTGTATTGGGCAAAGCAAGGAGGCACAGTACTAAATACAGTAGCAAGTACTAAATTCAATATTGTTGCAAAAACTGTTTTTGCTGTTTAAATCAGTTTAATGTGTTGTTTTTTTTTCTGATTATATATTCATTTCGATTATAGTTTATACACCAATCAGCCATAATACTAAACCCACCTGCCTAATATTGAATAGGTCCACCTCATCCTGACAACCAAGGCTCTGACCTTTCAAGGCAAGACAAGATCTCTGAAGATGTCCTGTAGTATCTGGCATCAAGACATTACCAGCAGATCCTTAAAGTTCTGTAAGTTCAGAGGTGGGGTCTCAGTGGATCGTATTTGTTTGTCCAGCACATCCCACAGAAGCTCGAATGGATTGAGATTTGGTAATCTGATGGCCAAGTCAACACCTTGAACCCTTTGCCATGTTCCTTGAACAATTTTGAGCTGACTGTACTACTAGGTGTTCGGTTAGAGTTAAAAATGACAAAACACATTGATGTTACATCAAATAGAACTGAATAACACCACACTTAAAACAAACACAAAGATAACACACTACAAAACGACTGAAAAAGGGGTGAGAACTAATATAAGGTGTGAGGTACTACTGCTTCTACGTTTTTCAAACAGTCCAAAAACGAAAAAAAAAACTTTTTTAAAACAAGGTGAAGATGTCATACTATTGAAAGAATAGGATACTCTGGATACTGTTTTTACAATTATTTAAAGTGGTTTATGTCAAGCAGACAGTTAATGTAACATTTTACCATTTCTTTACTCTCTGTTTCCCCAAACTGCCTTCAAAGATCGTGACAGGGCTAATTACAATGCTTCGACAGTCCAAGATCAAGTTATTATTGCCGTCGGTTCTTCTTTTTCACTTTCAACTACGTTGTAAATTACTTCTACGGTGTTACTAACACTAATTGTAGTTAGTTTTTGTTCAAATCCATCTTATACACTAGAATTTGACTACTAAAACAACAGATATGCATTTATTCAGAATGGACTAACTCCACAACAAACCGTACCTGCCGCGTCCCTGCAAAACTTCCGCTTGTGTCATATCACAATAAAAGTGCAGTAGCTCTGTTCCAAATTGCTCGCTTAATATCTACATTTGTGCAATACACAGGGTATAAAGTAATAGCGTATACTCCCTATGTAGCGCACTACCGATTGAACGTGTAATTATTTGTAATACTAATAGTGTTAGTAGACACTATCATGCACGTGCGTTGTACTAGGAACAAGAATATCTTGATGATTTCTCTTAGAAGAAGTTAAAATATTTATTTCACTTTCATAACAATTTCAAATATAAGTTAATTTGTAGTGTGCCGTATATACTGGCGTAATATATGCAATATATTACGTGCAATATATTGTAAATATAAGTGTATATACATACTTTTTGACATATTAATATACATATTAAATTGTGATACAATTTGCACTAGATTGATATATAATACTATACTAATGCTGCTAACTCTCATAACTACCTCGAGCTAAGGCAACGACATTTCGTTCTTATGAGCACTGTACGGTGTAAATTTGAATGACAATAAACAGTCTGTCTGTTTGTCTGTAATATCCTAGTATACTGGGGTAGTATGCAGTACTCAATATGCATCATGGAGCAGTATGCACTATGCAGTATACTCTGTACTGGGGTATAACGAATCATGCAGTATTTAATGACGCAGTATGCAGTCTATACAGAGACAGTATGTAGTACAGTATATAAGCAGTTTGAATGGAGCAGTGTGGACTATGCAGTACATACAGCTGCAGTATATACATAATATATACATAATAACATGTTTTTTAATCTTTGTAAATTGAATATATTATAAATAAAATATAAGACATACTGCTTTATTGAAGTTTGAGATGTCATTCATGTTCTTGAGTGGGACAAACAAAAAATCTCCCTGTCCAATAAATGACTAGACTTTTTTATTTTTTTATTTTTCTGGTACACCTGCCCAACCTCCAGTTACTGCCAGTGAAGCCCATGTGTCAGGTCATGGCTGAAAATAATGCATTTAAAAGTCATTTGTCCAATAAGTGTTGGTCTTTCAACCTATGTTTTTTTAACTACAGTGGGGCAAAAAAGTATTTAGTCAGTCACTGATTGTGCAAGTTCTCCGACTTAGAAAGATGAGAGAGGTCTAATTTTCATCACAGGTACACTTCAACTATGAGAGACAAAATGAGAAAAAAAATCCAGGAGATCACATTGTAGGATTCTTAAAGAATTTAATTGTAAATCATGGTGGAAAATAAGTATTTGGTCAATAAATTTGGTTCAATTAAATACTTTGTAACATAACCTTTGTTGGCAATGACAAAGGTCAAACGTTTCCTGTAAGTCTTCACCAGGTTTGCACACACTGTAGCTGGTATTTTGGTCCATTCCTCCATGCAGATCTCCTCTAGAGCAGTGATGTTTTGAGGTTTGGAGACTGGCTAGGCCACTCCAGGACCTTGAAATGCTTTTTACGGAGCTACTCCTTCATTGCACGAGCGGTGTGTTTGGGATCATTGTCATGCGGAAGACCCAGCCACATTCCATCTTCAATGCTCTCATTGATGGAAGGAGGTTTTGGCTTAAAATCTCACGATACATGGCCCCTTTCATTTTTCCATTAACACGGATCAGTCGTCCTGTCCCCTTTGCAGAAAACAGCCCCAAAGCATGATGTTTTCACCCCCATGCCTTACAGTAGGTATCGCGCAAGAATTCTTTTTCCTCCAAACACGACGAGTTGAGTTTTTACCAAAAAGTTCTATTTTGGTTTCATCTGACCACATGATATTCTCCCAGTCTTCTTCTAGATCATCCATATGCTCTCTGGCAAACTTCAGATGGGCCTGGACATGTACTGGCAGGGGGACACGCCTGGCACTGCAGGATCCGAGTCCCTCTCTGCGTAGTGTGTTACTGATGGTAGCCTTTTTACTTTGGTCCCAGCTCTCTGCAGGTCATTCATCAGGTCCCTCTGTGTAGTTTTGCTCACTGTTCTCATGATCATTTTGAACCCACGGGATGGTCTTGTATGTCTTACAGTTGCTCCCACAGTTGATTTATTCACACCAACCTGCTTGCCTGTTGTAGATTCACTCTTCCCAGCCTGCTGCAGGTCTACAATTTTCTTCCTGGTGTTCTTCGACAGCTCTTTGGTCTTGCCAATGGTTGAGTTTGGAGTCTGACTGTTTGACAGGTGTCTTTTATACAGATAACGAGGTCAAACAGGTGCCATTAATACAGGTAACGAGTGGAGGACAGAAGAGCTTCTGATTTATACCATGATATACAATTAAATTCTTTATAAATCTTAGAATGTGATTTCCTGGATTTTTTTTCTCATTCTGTCTCTCATAGTTGAAGTGTACCTATGAAGAAAATTACAGACCTCTCTCATCTTTCTAAGTCGGAGAACTTGCACAATCCGTGACTGACTAAATGCTTTTTTTGCCCCACTGTATGTTTGATCCATAGACTCCCGGAGAGCACTCCCAAGGTTCAATGTGTATCTATTAGGTCTGTGTCTAGGTCTTCAAAGCAGATTTTGTGTGCAGGATGTGCCAGGAGGAGTTTGAGTTTAGTGAACAAACAGCACAATGCTGCAGTGAGCTATTTGATTGATCTGCTAACATATCAATTCCACCTATAGATTAATTGATAGTGTAGACACTGTTGGAAACACTTCATTACCACATTTTAAGGAAGTTGAAGGGATGCAAAACCCACAATTATTCTGTATTCTTCTATGGTCTTAAAGCATGTGGTATGCAGGGTGCACTATGTCATGTACAATGGGCAGTATGCACTACACAGTATCCAGAGTTAATGTGTAGTATATATTGGGGTAGTAGGCAGGATGTTCTCTATATGGAACTTTTTACATTTAGAGTGACTTACAACTCATACAGTCACACAACCGAATCAGTTCTGTATTAAAGTTTGGTTCTCGGGTGGGATTTAAACCCTGGACCTTTCGGTTTACAGTCCAGTACCTTAAGCACTGGTCCACCCCTGGAAAAAATGTACTGTGAAATTTGACAGTAGAACCACAAAGTGGCCAAATTACCATCAAAATTCATAGTATAACTGTGAAATAATTCATGGTCAGTTCATAGTCAACCAAGATTACAGTTACACTATGAAATTTGACAGCAGAACCACAAAGTGGCCAAATTACCATCAAAATTCATACTAGAATTACAGTATGAACTTCGTGGTCGAACTGTGAAAATTCGTATTAAAACTGTCAACCAATTCAGTTTTACTATGACAATTCACAGTACATTTTTTTCCTGGGACCAGGCTGAGACCAAATGAGAACATGTAACATTATAGTAAAAAGTCTAGATGAGTATCCATAACAGAGTGTGTATTGCAGCGTATGTATGCAAAATTATTTTGGGGTAAATACGCCACGTACAGTGCAAAACAAAGCAGTACGTACTATGCAGTTTGCAGTACATACTGTAGTAGTATGCAGTATCCCATTTCGACCAAAGCGAGCGTGGGCCATATTAGGTGTCTATTTAGAAAGCCTGATAACACATTCGAATTTGCATGCGCATTTTTTTGCCGTTTTTCCGCAAAATATGATTCGATTGTATATCGTAATTATGTGTTTAGTAATACTTTAAAAACACGATCAGATGAGTATACGTGCGTGTGCTGGATGTTAGCGAAGGCAGCAGCGGTCTCTATATAATGGCGGACTGGGCCTTGATTCAGGACCTGTAGTGATCAGAGGAAATTCATTGCTGAGCTACTGGAGATTATAGAGAGAGCGCTTTATGAAGACAGTAGTGTAAGGTAACTTCTAGTTCAGCTCTGTCTGCGCTCTGCTTCTACTTAAAACCTCGCTTCATCATCCTGCGGGATTTAACGCAGAATTACCACCACGCTTTTTTAACCGCGCTTTGGAGTTACTATGCTTATAAGCTCTATGTTTAGCTACCAACGTTAGCCGGCTAGCCTTTGGATGCTTTTCGGTAGCGTTCAAGCGAAGGTACAGATTCCGTGAGAAACATTTTGTTTTACTTGTTTATTTTGTGTGTCTGTTAACACTTAAAGTCGCGGCGTCGGCCAACTAAAAGCGAGCGGTTTGAAATGTTTGTTAGCTTGGCTTGAAGCTTTTCGCTACTTGGTTTTGAACTGTGTGTCGTTTTCAAATGTTTACTTGGAAAGTGCGAGGTAAAGCCAGTGTGCCGGCATAAGTTTAACATTTTCAGTCGTCCAAAAAAATCTGACTTTAAAGCTTATCCCTTTAAAGTTAGCGAGCCTAGGTGGTAGCATAGCTGACTGTAGCGCCACGAAGTAAGTGCATTCAAAATAATTTCAGACAAGAATAGTTTAGAGAAACGCTGTAACCAGTTGGTGAAGTGTTGGTGTTTTTGTGCTAATAGTCTAGGTAAACAAATCATAGTTAGGACTCTTCCTGAAGTAGCATTTAGCACCGGCTGCTAACTAACAGCGTCTAATTGCTAGCACCCGGCTGCACAAACATTAGCGCACGAATGAATTTGACCCGTCAATTAACGCCAACAAACCAACGCTCGAAAGGTTAATTAAGACGCTTCAAGAAACTGATCTTTGAAACAGCACTGGGTAACTTCGTTACACACAATTTAAAGCGTTTTGCTTTGCACAATTTTGATAAAAGCCACATTGGCGCTCTTTAATCTCCGGTCAATTTGCACCTTTTTCGCACTTTTTGCAGCTACACGTAAGTGTGACGACACTAACTGAACTTTAAATGCTTTCAAACGCGGTTTTTGTCTGAATTCCGACTTTCATTTGTTCGGTGTCGACCAGTCGTACTCTTGGGTATACCGTCACTTTAATCCGGACACCACCTGTAGAGCTAGGTGAATAACCTGGTTTGATATGGTTATCTTTCTTCGTACATTTACAGCATTTAGCAGACGCCGTTATCCAGAGCGACTTCCAATTGGTACAGTGGGTTAAGGACCCAACAGTGGCAGTTTTGCAGATGAGGGATTTGAACCCTGGACCTTCTGGTCCAGAGTCCAGTACCTTAACCGCTAGGCTACCACAGTCCACATCTTCGTACACATTCCAGCCGAAACCGCCTCTGATACTGTTTTTACTGCTTTACGATGTTCCAGTTAACACTAACATACAGAAAGCCTTTATCAGGCTTGTGGTTAATTCATGTGAAACAAATGACAATTATAAGCGGATAGTTGCAGTCTATCAGCTGTACCTCATGTCAGTTGGTATCAAGTCTTGTACGATTTAGAAATGCAATACAGCATCAGCTTGCATCTCAAGTGCCTGTGTCAAGTTTAGGTACCACCAGTAAAATAAAAGCAGACATTTGTCTTGCATGTCCTATGGAACTCTGAGAACAGAGTTCATACTTGGAACACACGTTCTTGTTAGTCCAGACATTACCACTAGTTAAATAAGCATGTTGGTCTTTCTGTGGATGCTGCATTTCTTTGTAAAACTCTGTAGCATAAGGCCAAGGTGGTTTGTACCCACTCCAGATTCCACCGTGTTTAGTTTTTTTTTTTTTTAGTTTTTTTTTAGTTTTTTTTTTTAGTACAAGTAGAATCCAGCTCTACGTGTAGCCTGAATGACGTGCCTTTGTTCAGTTTTTACCAGTCAATGGTAAAGTAAAGCAGATATACTGCCAACATTTGGTACATGTGTAACTCCAGATAAGGATTTAAAACGAACAGCATGAGCATTTCAACTTAGACTTGTAACAAACTAGGGATTGACTGTATGAATGCATCTGTATCTATAACCTCACTGACTCCCTATGGATGGCTAGTCCCTAAGTATACAAGGAACGTGTACCTGACCTAAAGCAATCTAATCCCTGTTAATCACTTAGATTTGGTTTAATTGAGCCACAAGTACTTGCTCTTCTGCTTGTGTTTTTTTTTTTTATTTAAGCAATTTTATAACCAACACTATGCTTACAGGTACTTGGAGTGTCTACAGAAGCTGTATTTGGCCTTCTGCTTCAGCCATGGAGAAAGATGCCTGTATAGAGGATCAGAAAAATGGGAATAAATCGGTGCACTCACTGAAGGCTTCTGTACTAACCACTGCATATCGATACACCAAGGTCAGCACTGCAGGATCTTGCTTAGTCATGCAGTCGATACCTTCACTCTTGTTCATGTGTATAACTGTAATCCAACCCTGACGTATGTTTTTTGATTTCTTCAGGAGGAACTTTTGGAAATCAAGGAGTTGCCGATTTCTAATGAGAGACCAGAATGTCTGTCACAGAAATATGACAGGTGATACTTTATGAAAAATCTGTTGGGGTATGGGGTGCATCTCTCTTAGCTAATTTGTTGGGGTTGTGGATTGTTCATGTACAGCTGTGCTTTCTGAACTTGCACAGAAAAACACCCAAAAATGTGAACAAGTAGTACTTCGCTTGTGCTCGTAAGAACTAACCTTTCTTTCATTCCCTCAGTGATGGGGTGTGGGACCCTGAAAAATGGCATGCTTCACTGTACTCCTCAGAATGTGACTTGGTGGATGATAGGCCTTCCCTGAAACGCAGAATTGCTGGTAAGTTGATGCAATATAACCAGTAGAAATTGAAATGATTATCTGTTTTGTGTCATGCGTTTCTGCAGTGAATTTGACAAGTGGTGCATCGAAATGTAATCGTCTGTTAACAATATATTAAACTCGCTGAGCCTTTTTTTTTTGGTTTGTAGAGTTGTGTGTAATTTAAAATTGATACCGTGCATCCACAGTGATTAGATTGCTTGTCTAATGTCCCTGGAGATGGTGACATGATTCCATGCAGCCAACATTTTTGGTTTTACTGAAGGAAACAAATGGTGTTTGATTACCATGAAATTACTATTAGATAAATTAGCAGCTGTTCTGTATTCTGTCCCAGACTTGCTCATGTCCTCTTCCAACCCTGTATGGCCAGAGATCCCACTTGCCAGGATATTGATTCCCCTCACCTCTCTAGCGTTTCCTTCTTTACCTCCTCTGCTATTAAACCCCCCCCCCACCCCCCACTGAAACTGTGACCTGAAATCTAAATTGTACTTTGATTGTTACTCTTTTAGATCCACGAGAGCGTCTTAAGGAGGATGACTTGGAGGTAGTTCTTAGTCCACAGCGTCGTAGTTTTGGAGGTGGTTGCCAGGTACCTGCTGCCCTGACTCGACGTCCCATCAGCCCCCTGGAGAATAAAGAAAATGAATCTCTTCGCCTTGGGGGTACCCGTCGTATTGGAAGTGGCCGCATTATGGCCTCGCGTGGGTTTGAGAGGGATGTTCGAGTGGACAAAGAAAGAAACCGGGAAAGAGAAAGTGACTTCAAGGACAAAAGATTTAGGGTATGGTAATCATTTATGTCATGTATTATGGTGTCTCTCTGTAAATGCATTTTTTAAAATGTAATTGAACTGTCAATGTCGGTTCTTAAACAACCCATTGATACATGATGCACATTTTACTAGAACCTTCTCATCGCTGTCAATACAGTGGTGCAAGTGGCTAGAGCAATGGCTGCACAGCTTCAGAGATGGCTGTTTCAATCCTGACTCAGGCTCCATCCATGTGAAGCCTGCAGGTTCTCCCTGAGTTTGTGGGTTTATGCTGTGTACTCAGTTTCCTCCCACTTTCTGGGGTCGCCCAAGTGGTTAATGTGATTGCTGCACAGCTCCGGAGATTCCTAGTTCAGTTCTCTCCTTGGACTCCGTCTGTGAGGAGTTCTGCGACTCACGTTCTCCCCGTATCCCATGTGGATTTCATTCCAGGTTATGAAGATGTTAATTGGATGCACTAAATTGCTCCAGTATGTCTGACTAGTATCAAAGTAATCTTGGTCCTGTCATGGATAGCCATTGATGCTGATGCAATGATTAAAAAAAAACATGTTGGGTGAATTGGTTTCTCTAAATTTCCCCTGTTTGACTGAATTGTTATAAATAGCCATTGATGCTGATGTGACTTTAAACAAGCTATTCTCACGCACTGACCATTATCAGACCTGTAGGTTGAGCTGTGCCGCTGCCCGATCAGTGCCATTCTCCTGCATGTCTTTGTGGTGGTGTTTCAAGGTGTTTTTGTTTTACTTTCCCAAAATTCCTACAGAACTAGAGCTTGTTGAGGGTTGTATTACACTCTTAGTTTCTGATATTAGAGCATTAAGAACAGTCTGTGTTAGAGAAGATGTAACTACTCATTAAGATTTTTGTCATGTTTAGTACTTAGGTTCAGGATGCTATATAGGTGACTCATCCTGTAAATTAAGGACACAACTTGTACATGCTTAACATCTCATTATTAGCACAGACTGCACTTGCCTCTGTTTTGGCAGTGAGGTTTGCAGTGGTCCTTTCAGTGAATGTGAACATTTACTTTCCATAAATATGTACATGCTTTTGTATATGAATTAGTTGAACTATGGCCTGATTCGTTTTCCAAATTGAGGTCATTAAATACTTGCTCTGGCATTTGAAAATGTTAAATGTCATTACTGTCTTGTTCTGTAAAATTGAATGTTATGATGATTACATTCTAAATGTTTTGTACATTAGGCTTTTCTCAAGGCTTGCTAGTAAAAATGTAAGTTTTAGTAGTTTTGAACACGAGGACTATTGTGAACAACTTGCCACAGAATGCTTCTTAGTTTCTTGTTTTTCTAATTTAGAACAAAATTGTAAACTAAGCATTGTGAGAGAATCATGAGCGGAGTATCTCAACCACTTTCAGTAACCTCACAGGTTTTCTCACATTAACATGTCTTGGCATTTTTGCTGTTAGGCCTTGAAGCAATTTGACTTTGTTTTTAAATCGACTTGCATGTGTATGCAAATGGTCAGTTCTAGGTTGCGTGTGTTTAAAAAAAAGTGTACTTGAACATTCTTTATATATGTATACTTCAAAGATAACTGTGCTTGTTTTGTTGTCATCAGAGAGACTTTGGAGACAAAAGAGTGTTTGGTGAGAGGAGAAGAAATGACTCGTATGCTGAGGAGGAGCCAGAGTGGTTTTCTGCAGGACCCACCAGCCAGTCAGAGACCATTGAACTCATTGGTTTTGATGATAAAGCCCTAGAGGATGATAAGCGGAAGCATAAGCGCTCCAGGAGGAGGACTGACTCTGCAAGAGAAGGCAAGTGTGTGGGTTGTTTGGGTGTGTGCCCCCCCCCCCCCTTGTGTTTATTTACACTCACTTGTATCCACCTGCTTTGGGAGTTCTGATTAATTACTTGCTTTCTTCTGCAGTTGAGTGTAATGGTGGGATTTCTGAGGAACCCCGGATTGCCCAAGAAACAGGGGCTGATCAGGAGGTTCCTCACCCAGATGTTCTTCCTGAGCAATCAACTGGGGACTTTGACTTCAATGAATTCTTCAATCTGGAGAAGACGATGCCTGGCCTGGCTTCGGTAAGATGTGGGGAGCACTGCATGTTTACTTGGGTGTTATGGGTAGAGTGGATGGTTGGTTGGTTTCTTGACCCTTTAGCACACCTGAGCCATTTTTGTTGGGACTTTTCATTCACAGTCCACCTGGTACTCTGTGGGATGCTGTGTATGTTTGTGCTACTCTCCTGCCCCATTGTTTGTGTGCATGCATGCTGAGTTTTTGTGGAAGACAGTCGGTTAGGGTTATACAAATATATGCCCATCACTGATCCAAGGTTAGGTTTACTTTAGCCTCTGTGTAGCCTTTCTGCTTACGTCGTCGTGGCGATGCTCTTGGAGAGCAATTAAAAACAAAAAAACAATGTTTGTTGGGGATATTGATTTTTATGATTGGGAAATGCATGCCCATGGTTGTGAATTCCCACTTCCAAAAAGCCCACACTCCATTGGCCCTCATTGCTCTAAACGGCCTGCAATCCCTCATGTAAGTGCCATCATCACCACTCTGCCCCATTTACTCTTTGCTGTCTTTTCTTCATTACTGACGTTTAAATTGCTTGCCCTTAATTTTTCAGATGATTGAAGAGGTGCTTGGTGAAGGATCTGTCACAGCCAGTCGCTTTAGCCGCTGGTTCTCTAGTAATCGGAGTCCCTCTGGTAGCCGATCCAGCAGCCTGCGCTCCACCCCACATGAAGAATTGGAAAGGTTGGCAGGTAAGTGAAAAGTCAAAAGCTCCGATGCCTCACATTTCTGTGCAATACAGGCAAGCGCTGTTTAACAACCATCTGATCAATGTCCGTTCACTTGGACAACCGATCTCGTAACAGTTAAAACAAACTATAATAGGAATTAAGTCTGTGTTGACTTTTGGACATTGGTGTAAACATCTGGTCAAAATGAAGGTTTAGCATAAATATTTCATACAAAGATTTGCTTTGTAAGTTTTCTTTACAGATTATTATCTTGCACACAAACACTTAGGACACAGACCCAAGCAGAGAGCCAGTTTCACCTACACATACCTAGAGTTGCAGCGCTCCAGTCATTTGACATCTGTGGCTTCCTACTAGTAGCACTGCACTTGATTTACCTAATTAAAAATTAAGTGTTTAAAAGGTGGTAGTGCATTGTTCTGGAAATTTGTATTTTTCCAAGTAATCTCAAGTGGCAGTGTACTTACATTTACAGTAGCATGAAAGGACTGTAGTGGGTTTTCCAACCATAGTTTTTGTAGATTTTGAAATTGCCCAAAGAGAAACCTGAATGGAAAAGTGGAATGGTGAGATCGAAAGGTTCAAATATCGCTATAGCCATAATGTCAGAAAGGGTGTTTGAATAAATGACGTATCGAGCTGTAAGTCGCATGATTCCATTCCACCTGATCTGACAAATACAAAAATCGGCAGTTAGTTTAGATATGGCTTAAGTTGACATGACTGAATGTGACTGTTAAAATAAATGTTCCTGTTTATAATTTAGCAGATATGGAAATGAATTTGTGCGCGCACAACACATTTCAGGCCTGATTAGGTGGACTACTGCTCATCTCCAAATGGAAGATAGCTGTCAAGATTATTCCACTAAAAGCAAAGACAGTTAGATTTCTCCATGTTTGCCACCCCTATTCATGGTGTCCTGCCTCATCTAAAGTTTCTTCACATAACTGTAGTGGACAAAATGCTTTTGGCCAGAATTTTGTAAATGTACAAAACATCTTAGATGGAAACTTGTCTGGATGTGACTAATGTCCAGTCATCAGTTGTTTTGATCAATAGAACGTAATGCAAACGTTAAACAGCACATGCCTGTATTTAAAAATTGATTCTTATAAAGTATTGTGTTCATGTAGGTCCACAGAGTAGCTCTCCTTGTCATGGTTCTATGCCCTACTTCACTCCTATTCCTTCAGAGGATCGAAAGGAGAAGGTGGACATCTTGGAGTTGCTCCATAAAGCCAAGATTGATTTCAAGCCCCTTCTGTCCAGCATGAATGCTAACAAGGCCCGACTAAAGGAGAGCAGTAAGTAACAATAGTGCTTGCATTTGTGTAAAATTTTGGCACTTTTTTTGTTTTTATTTTTTTTAAACCATTATTGTTTCTCTGTTGTAGCTAACTCTGGGGTAGCTCTGTCTCTGGAGGAGGTGGAGTGCGGTTTAATAGGCCTAAAGGTTCAGTGTGAGCAGTCTCAGCCACCACCTCGGCAGCTGCAAGGTCAGAGTGGGGGAACGCCCTTCATGGCTGAACACCTGGAAGATGCTCTTACTGGCAAGTCGCGTGGCACAACCCGGCCCCGCGATCCTGACATGTCTGCCTTTAACAAGCTGGTGAGCAGCATGAAGGCAAGTGGAACGTTGCCCACCCAGCCCAAGACCAACACAAGCAGCGTAAGTGTGCCTGAGCATGTGGTAGCATGCCGCTCTGCATCAGGTAAAGCTGTGTCTTGCTCATTGGTGCCAGGTAAATGTTGCTTTTTGAACATCACAATACTGTATAAACGTTTTGTGTAATGAGCATGAGTGCCTGATTCCTCTGACACCTGGACTTCAAAAACTAAACTGTTAACAGACCAGTAACCATCAGTGAAGTTTGTCTTGGGTGTGGGTCTCCTATGAGTTTGTCTTCATGTGAAACATACTATAGAGGACTGATCTTAAGAAATTTAATTGGACATCATTAACAATTTGTAAATGCTGATGAACTGACTTTGAGGGCAAGCATTTCTCAAACAAGATCCTAAGGCCCTTGTGCCTTGTCATTTAAATGGTTGTTGATTGTTTATGGGAAACTTTTTTTCTATTGTGAAATAAATCTCTTCACTTGCACATGATGCAAGCATGGTTATTCTCATACTGGCTTGTATACTGCAATGTTTTAGGCTGGATTAATGATGGGCATACATTTGTACTAGGCAGTTTGTGCTAATGAGTATTTGGTTGCCATGCAGCCCAAGAGGTTGTGTGCTTGTTTGCAACCAATTTCAGTAAACTTTTTTTCAACATGTTCTGATGCAACACATTCAAAATGGATGGGTAAAGGAATACAAGCTGTCAAGCTTTGCTCAGGTGCATTGCATGCTGTACCTTTTTTTCCTTTAAAAAGAATGCTGCTTTGCGTTATTGCCGGCATCAATGGGCAGTATATGAAGTTGACTGGTGGTATTCTGTGTATGCAGCAGTCAGCGGACCCTGCCATCCTGAGCCCTTTATCTGAGGCTCCGGTACCAGCCACACAGCAGAAAAACGTGTTCCAGGTGACCTTTTGTACAATGTCGTCAAACTTGTCTTCAATAGCCTATTAAATTGGTTTATGATGTCTTTGTCATCATACCCTAATGTGAACATGGTGTGCATCGTTGTAAATCTTGAGCTTCTGCATTTTAGGAATTGTTAGGTGTTCAGAGTGCTCCACGAGCAGGTTCTCCACGCTTGAGTGGTCTGTTGGGCTGTCCTGATGCTGCTCATGCACCTGGCCTCATGCCTCACCGTGGCTCCTCACCTCTTCTTTTTTCTCAAAGACCTCCAATGCAGGACTTCTACACAGGATGCATACAGCCAACAACAGGTAGTGGTTAATGTCAGCATTTGCAACCATGTTTAAATGGGAGGTGTGTGTGTGTGTGTATAATATACACATGCTGTAATCAAGCAATTGTTTGTGGAGACCTTGACCCAAGATGTCATTGTATCTTACTACCCAGGGTTTCCTGTTGCCCCAGGGCAGATGCTGGGAGACCAGATTCCTGAGTTGCACAGAGCCATAAGTCCTGGACCCACCACCCAACAGGTGATGACTCTGTAGCATATTCCAAATGTAGTGTTTTGTGTGAAATTAGAAATAACTTTGACATGCAATCCAGTTAAGGGCCCTGTCTATGGGAGTGGAGCAGCCAGATTTGGATGCATTAATGTTCCAACAGGATCTGGCTATACACGCTCGCCAACAGTACCAGCAAGCCTACAGTAAACATGGCTACGATAAGGTTTTCCGGAACAGGTAACTACTCTTGCTCTGTTTTTTAATCCTGTAAGTGGTAATGTAAACATTAGTCGGCCCTTCATATCACTGGGGGATTGGTTCCAGGACCTCTGTGGATACAAATTTTTGGATGTTCAAGCCCCTTGTA
The DNA here is from genome assembly GCA_025084515.1 of Ancistrus triradiatus. Lineage (NCBI taxonomy): Eukaryota > Metazoa > Chordata > Actinopteri > Siluriformes > Loricariidae > Ancistrus > Ancistrus triradiatus. Next base: position 23,704 of record JAJAGP010003400.1, read on the forward strand.
TGCAAGATTGTGTAGTATTTACATGTAACCTATGCACACATACATTTGTCGTTTAGCAGATGCCCTTATCCAGAGTGACATACAACAGAGTTTTACAGCTCACCTAATTATGGGTTAAGGGCATTGCTCAAGGAGTTAACAGTGGCTGTTTGGCAGAGGTGGGATTTGAACCCTTGAACTTCTGGCCCATAGTCAAGTACCTTAACCACTACCCCACCACAGTCCTTAACTCATCTTCATATGTTAGTTCTATAAGTAATCTACAAAGGATTTAGTGTAAATAGTTGTGCCTTATTTAAGGAATAAATCTATAAATGTGAAGAAACCAGTTGGAACAATTCTCAGCAAATGCTTGAGAGATTGAGACTCTGTGAAATTGCATCACAGAAGGCTGTGCTTACTGATGGAGAGCTGACTCACTAAAAATGTGAATTACTTTTTATTTTAGACAGCCAAGGATTAATCGGTCCCCTGGGCCCCACTTGCCAAGCAGGAGCTCACCTGTTAATTCGGTTACCAGCATGGTAAGTTTATGATGGCACCATTTAAACATGCCTCATGTTTTCTGCCTAACTACAAAAAATAGGTAGTTTCACCATCCAACTGCTAAACCTTACTTTATCAAATGACTGTGGTTCTTTAATCTCTTGCAATTTTGCTGACTTGGGGTCCATCCTATTCCTGCAGTTGTCTCCATCCTTTACTCCAACCTCGGTAATCAAAAAGATGTACGAGTCCAAGGAAAAGACTAAAGAGGAGCCAATGAGCAGGCCAGGAGACAAAGAGGATACAGCACATTCACAGGATGGTAAGATTCTTGCAATATTTCATGTTTTGCGTTTGCGAGTTGTTGGTTTTTTTTTATTTTTTTTTTTTTTGGTCTTCTAAACTGTCACTTTCTTGCCTGTAGATGCCTCATCCCCAAGCTCCTTCCTTGATGGCGTTGACAGTGGTGGGCCTGAGGCAGGTGGAGTGAAGGCATGCTCCACCCCGGTCTCTGCTCAGAATCGTCTCACTAAAGAGGCAGGACGAGCCAGGTCCAGCTCGTCAACTGGGCACCACACCCCTGCCATGCTGCCCCCTGCTAGCTCTTCCTACCCCAGACCCATTTACCCAATGCCCCTCTTACCTCATGTTCCCCTGGTAAGGCCTCCACCACCACAGCTGCACCCCAGCGTAGTACAAAGGATGATTACCCAAGGAATCCAGCCCCCACAGCTTGGCCCTGCACTCTTACAGACAGGTTTGGGGAATTTAAATTATATTTTTTTTCCTTCTTTTTCTTCAAAGGTTGCCACTTAGTGGTGCTTAAGTTTGTCAACCCTTTGAAATTTTCTATATTTCTGCATGAATATGACCTAAAACATCATCAGATTTTCACCTAGTCCTAAAATTAGATAGAGAACCCATTTGAAACATTTATTCTTGGTCTTTTATTTATTGAGAAAAATGATCCAATGTTACATAGTCAGTGGCCAAAAAAAAACCAACTGTTGATCAGTCCTGCACACCGGCTTGCAGGAATTTTAGCCCATTCCTCCATACAGAACAGCTGCCACTCTGGTAGGTTTCCTCACATTAACTGCTCGCTTCAGGTCCTTCCACAACATTTCGATTGGATTGAGGTCAGGACTTTGACTTGGCCATTTCAAAAAATTTGCTTTATTGTTCTTTAACCATTCTTTAGCTTAGGATCGTTGTCTTGCTGCATGACCCACCTTCTCTTGAGATTCAGTTCATGGACAGATGTACTGTGGGTTTTTTTTGTTTGTTTGTTTTTTTAAGAATTGTGATATAATTCAGAATTCATTGTTCCATGATGGCAAGCTGTCCTGGCCCAGATGCAGCATAACAGACCCCAAACCATGATACTACCACCACCATGTTTCACAGATGGGATAAGGCTCTTATGCTGGAATGCAGTGTTTTCCTTTCACCAAACAGTTTTGTAACCTTTTCCAGCCTGATGAGCATAAACAACTTTGAGGTCCTCAGAAATCTTTGATCATGCCATGATACACTTCCAAAAACGTGTTGTGAAGAGCAGACTTTGATAGATCCCTGTTCTTTAAATGAAACAGGGTGCCCACTCACACCTGTTTGTCATCCATTGATTGAAAACACCTGACTCTGATTTAACCTTCAAATGAACTGCTAATCCTAGAGGTTCACATACTTTTGCCACTCACTAATGTGTAATATTGGATCATTTTTACTCAATCGATAAATGAACAAGTATAATTGTCTGTTTAACTGGGTTCTCTTTCTACTTGTGTGAAAATCTGATGTTTTAGGTCATTTATGCAGAAATATAAATTCTAAAGGGTTCACAAACTTTCAGGCACCACTGTATGTCTGAAAATCTGCAATGCTTATTAGAAACGTGTGCATGTTTTGACGCGTGCTTTGTTTTCGCCTGTCTAACTATGGATTATTGAGGGTTTTTTCTTTTTTTTTATTTTTATTTTTTTTTTCTTCTGAACAGGAATTTTCCCGCAGACTGTGGATCTGTCCCAACTGCAGGGTCTTCCCCCTGCTCTCATAGGTCAGCCACTGTATCAGCTGAGCACTACAGGGCATCCACTCGTCTCCCCCAGAGCTGCTGGAACACACATGCAGTTAGCAGTCATGCAGCAACAGCTCCAGCAGCCACAGAGACAGAGTGAGTAGTGGGTTTTTACTCTTATATTAATTAATTAGAATTCTTATTTTAAATAAACAATTATTTAACTTAGGAGTTGATTCAAAGTATTCAGACCTGTACATTCGGTGTTGGAGATGTAAATTTGATATTTATATCAGTCTACACTCATTGATCCAAAATGACAGTGAAATCTTTCTGATGTTAAATGTTTATGGAATTACTCTGATCCCTTGTGAGGTTGAGTTAGGGTGCATTGTTTGCTTTAGTGTTTAGAACTTGACTGGAAGTTAATTAGCAATTGTTATTTGATCTGTTGAGACAAATCTTGAACAACTGGAAGTAAACAGGGACTGTATCACTTGACTAAAATCATCTCTAAGGTGATACAGGCTCGGCAGCATCAGGCTGTGGGCTCTTTCATAGCAGCAGTTACAGGGCGACTGTTCAGATTTAAGTGAAGGATAAATTCAGCAAAATGCGTGTTCCTTGAGGAAAACCTCACTGCCATAGGGGCTTCTACCAAGTACCTCATTAAGGTTCAGAATACCAATGCAATATTTTATTTATTTATTTATTTTTTAATAATTAAGGTCTCAATGCTTTTTAGTGTAAATTTGGGAATTGCACTTTAAGATTACTTCTACAAAAGGCAAAAAGTGTAGGGCATCCAATGTTGTACTCTGATCAGCCATAACATTTAAAACCACTGCAAGTTGAAGCAAATCGCATTGCTCAGAGCATCACACTGTCAATGTTCTGATGAGAAACCTTGGGAATCACAATGCATGTGGTTGTTACTGTGACTTGTTCCTACCTACCTATACATTGAAGTACACCCCTTCAAGTGTTCCCTGTTGGCAGTGGAGTCTTTCAGCAGGATGATGCAACCTTTTCACATTTTTGCTAAAGGATTGTTCAGACTTGGGGACATGAGTTTATGTTGACTCTGCCTCTATTCCCCAGATCTCACTGATAGCACATTTGTGGCATGTGCTGGACGAACAAGTTTGATCCATGAGGACTCCAACTTGCAGGACTTGAGGCATCTTTTGTGTTTTAGCAGATGTTCTTATCCAGTGTGACTTACTGAATTTTGCAATCCAAGTGGTTGAGTAAAGCTCTAGTTATACTTGTGTTGTGCCTGATTTCCACATGTGGAATCCAAACATTTACAAATACTACAGGCTTTTATACTGGCCGCTTATAGTATTCGGTATTCATGGAGACCCTAGGATGATTTTGTATTTGGACGTTTCAATATTCTTTGAATCTCAAGTACCCAAGTGGCAGCTTGACAGAGGTGGGATTGAACACTAGACCTGCTGGTCCATAAGCCATTACCTTAACCACTAGGCTTTCATAGTCCAATCTGCTGTGAACATGTTGATGTTGGGTAACACAAACACCAACAGAGGTCTTGGTCGATGCCTTGGTGGCATGTGACTCTCTGGAGACAAAGGGGGTCCTACACAATGTGGTTTTATTATTGTGGCAGAGTGTACAGTGGTATGTCAGAAGTTCGCCAGCTAAGAACTTGTCGAATTCTGTTCTCGGTGCATTTTAAGCATTAAGGTAGGCTACGCTATGATTTATACTGTATATTAAACTCCTTGTTTTGAAATGCATTCAACATATGGGTTTGTTTTAACGAACCCCCTTTGTAAATGGGGGAGCACATGTACAGTAGAACTCCATTACTGCATAATGCCCTGTACACTGGATTTTCTGGGGGTCTGGAATGAAATGATTCAATTAGTTATTCCTTGAGAGAGTCTTCTTGTTTTTCATTATGTTCTGTGCTTGATGAGCCTTCTGTAACAAGCTAATGAAGGGTATCGTGGTACCACTGTATATAAAAACCAAGAGTGGACTTTTTCTTCTCCCCCCCCATTATGCCCCCAATATTATGGCTTGCCTCCGTCACTCCAGATTTCTCAATGTTTTAGTAAAATTTCACTTACATTTTATGATGGTAAATTTATAACTGATTTCCTCAAATACAAGAAGGCAAATGATTTGCCATCTATGGTTTAGGTGATTGTATTGCTTTTGTGATTTTGGACCAATCAAAATTAAGCACTGTTAATGCTGTTGAGTAAGTGAATTACCACAGGGTTGAGTACAGCTTTCATCATTTTGCAAGCAGACATTGACAGGAACTGTCAAACAGAGCAAGTTGTCTGTGCAGCTGAATTGGACTACACCTGGGACAATCTGGAGTTTCCAGCACATGGGATTCTCCATTATGTACCTTGTGTTCTTTGAGACATTCACCTACAATTTAAGCACTCGTGGTTTGCCCTAAAACTGAGCTACCATGTGTTTTTAATCATACAACTCTTGCACATTTGCCTCAGTAAGAGCTTTTGCTACTGTCTGCCCATTGCACCTGATGTTGGCCAACCTTGGCTGAGATTGTGTTGTTTCAGGATGGGTTTTTTAATGCATTATTGCAGTCTGAGAAACCCCAAATCTGAAAATGATTGATGCTTTACCTTTTACTCGTGTGTATTGGGATGTAGAAGGTTGGATGCGTAATTTTAACATTGAGCTGTTGTGTTTTATTTATTTATTTCTCTCTGCTGTAGGTCTGCACACGGTGCCCACTGGATCCCTGCAGTTAGAAAACCATGGTACACAGCGAGCAAACCTCACCCAACGGAGGGCAGGGAGCCCCTCTCTAGGCCTGGCTAAGTGGTTTGGCTCGGATGTCCTCCAGCAACCTCTCCCCTCTATGCCTTCGGCTAAAGTAATCAGTGTTGATGAACTGGAGTTCCGCCAGTGATGACCTTCCTGCAGTCAGAGTAAACCAACCCCGCTTCTCATGGGCCCATTTAGTTTGGAAAAATGTGAACTTTAATTTCTATGATAATGTACAGATGATGGAGCCTTGTGTGGTTACATGCTCCGTCATAAACCTTGCAGTTGCTTATAGTTGTTGAAAAGGCCTAAATATTTAGAAGGGAAAGGCAAATTGTTTTTCTGTCTATCCTATCAAGTTGTGGGGTTTTGTTTTTGTACTTTATTTTTGGTTTATTTGCAGTAAATAATGTATAGGCCAGAATTGTACAGACTATGGGAATGGATTTTTTTTTCCGCCCTGTACATAGCTTTTTTTGTTTTTGGTTTTTTTTTTTTTTTTCTTTCCCCCTCCCCCACTTGGCTTGCTGTGGGGAAGGGGCTGTAGGCCACAGAGGTGCCCCCATCCCATGGCTGTCCCCTTTTAATAAGTACTGGGGTTCCACTTTGTGCACCCCAGAGTTTGGACTGGGTGGGAATAGGCTATACTGCTGATTGCTAGCTTATTGGTCTGGAGGTACCCACACACGTAGAATTTGCTGATCCATAAACCCAATCTCTCGCTGGACAAGAGTAGCTGGAACCTGCTGGAGCTGAGCCCAAGGGGGGCTTCAGTACATATGTGCCTTTTTCCCCCACCTTTCATCCCTTACTTCTTCCCCATCCACCTTCACTTCCTCCCCTAGCCAGTCTTCATAGTCACTGAATGGAAAGCACTGCTCTGAACCACGTTATTTGTTTTAGGGTGGCAGGGGTTTATTTCAAAGATATTGTGCTGTTAATTTAAAAGGAGCACAGTAGAATAAAATGTTCAATAAAAATCTTGTTTTTGTTAATCTGTGTGGATTGTGACTTGGTTAAACTACAAGGGAGGAAATTTATATAGATTGAGTCCGAAGGGCATATCTTTATGGCTTTTTTGTGCTGGTGTCCTTGCTTCAGAAATGCTAATGTAGTGAAGACACCTGCATGTTTCAGTGTTTGGGCTGAGCCTTGACTTGCAACACAATTCTAGTGACGAAGCTTGAGAAATTTGTATGGTGTATTGTTTGGCTTGTACAGTTAAGGTGGTGTGAATTCTATACACTTTCCTGTCCTTTAACTCCTGAAACGAACCTGAGTTCCCATAAACTTTCAGAGAATTAATAGTAAACCTGGTTTATGCCATGTTAGGATAACTGGTGTGCAAATCAAGTGTAACACTTGGGTGTCATGCTGGGGGTACACATTGAGAGCACCTAATAGTTTCCCAGTTGTTTGATGGCTCTTCTTTCCAACAGATGCCCTTCATGGTTAAAACTTGCACTATTGCGGTCTTTACATTTAATGGGTGTCCTGAAATTGAGTCGGGAGGCTGCAAGTTATAGAATGTGTTGTATATTTACCTAGATAGAAGGCAAAACCTGAATTTTGAGTTTCCTAACTAGTTTGCATTAACAGGCTAATTTGGATTCTGTGTGCCATGCAGTCATGGTAATGAGAGGGGGGAAGAAAAGAAACGGTGCTCTTAAACTTCTCGCGTGCATTTGTCTGGTTGTTGACGTTTGGTGCAATGAAACATGCTACATTGGACCATCACTAGAATTTAGCTAGCCTGTTCCAAATATCCTTTAATCTGTACGTACATTTGTCCATCGTGTGTTTTGGGATCATTTGCCACCAGTATAATATCAAGCACCTTGTCAGTCTGCCTTTACAAACATTTGAGAAAGAATGGGTTGTTTGAAAGGGCTGAATTTTGAGCATGGTACTGTAATAAGATGCCACTGGTGCTACAAGGCTGTTTTGTTAAATTTCTTCCCTCCTAGATCTTCCATGATCAGTAGTGAGTAGTGTTTATTTCAAAGTGAAAGTGTTTAGGAATGACGACAGCTCTGCCACAAAGTGGCAGACCATGTAAATTTACAGAGCGGGGTTGTTGAGTGCTAAGGCACGTAATGCGGAAGAATTGCCAGTATTGCCTCAGTAACTGCAAAGTTCCATGCAAGCTTTGCATCACCAATCATCGGCTGGAATTGCGTAAAGCACACTCCCCACTGGACTCTGAAGCAGTGGAAATTGTGTTCTGTGGAGTGACAAATCGTGCTTCTGCCTGCTAGTATGATGGATGATCTGGATTTCGTGAATTCCAGGAGAAAATTGTCTGACTGAATTGTGCCACCGGTTAAAGTTTAGTGGAGGAGTGATAATGCTGTGGGGTTGTCTTTCAGGGGTTGACCCAGGCCCCTTGGTTCCAGTAAAAGAAAATCCCAGTCATTCTGGACAGTTGCGTGCTTCTAACTTTGTGGGAACAGTGTCCCTTTTCACTTGCGGTATGACTGTTCCCCAGTGCACAAAACAAGGTTCTTAACGTTGTGGTTGGGTAAACTTGAATGGCACAGAGCCCTGCCCTCATCCCCATTAAATACCTTTGGGATTACCTAGAAATGATATTGGGACAAAGGTTCTCTTGTCCAACATCAGTGTCTGACTTTTCAAATGCTCTTTTGGATGACACACAGATCTCGTAGAAAGCCTTCCCAGAAGAGTGGAAGCTGTTACAGCTGCAAATGGGAGGCCAGCCCCTTTATTAACGCCTATGGATTGAGAATGGGACGTCATTAAAAACCCTGTAGGTGTAGTGTGTAGGTTCCTTTTGTTCAAGTACTGTGTATATACAATTATTAATGCTATAGACTGGGCAGACTGAGGTTTAGAATGTTTCTAAATGTTACTTTGACTACTACATGGGGAAACTTGTATATATCCATTTTTTTGCAAAAAAAACATATTAATTGAAATAGCATTAACTGAGATATTTATTATATGGTGTGTTGTCTAATACCAGGGTCTCTCCAATGCCTTCTGGGCAGGTCGAATGTCACATTCATGCATGTTTGGCTGTGTCTGAGGGAGAGCGGGACTGGTTGGGGGATTATACCTTTGGCTTTGCAATGGACTGGTGTCCCATCCAGGGCAATAAATGCAGTGATTACTTTTAACACATCAGATTAGGATGTGCTTTCTGGTGTATTGATTTGTATTCATATACACACCAATTATGTTCTTTAAAGTATGTTCAAGTATATTTTATGATGGAAGATCACCACTATATACAACTCATTTTTTCCACATTCATTGTTCATTTTATCAGCTCCACTTACCATATAGATGCACTTTAGTTCTACGATTACAGACTGTAATCCCTCATCTTCTCCACACACTTTCAGTGCCCTTTACTCTGGTCTCTAATTGTCAGGACTGCCACAGATCAGGTACTATTTGGGTGGTGGATCATTCTCGGTGTTAATGTGTGTTGTGTGAGTGGATCAGACACAGCACTGCTACTGGAGTTCTTAAATGCCTCATTGTCACTGCTGGACTGAGAATAGTCAACCTACCAAAAATGTCCAGCCACCCGCATCCTGTAGGCAGCACCCTGTGAGCACTGACGAAGGATTAGAGGACGACTAACGCGAAGTGTGCAACAACAGATGAGCTACCGTCTCTGACTTTACATCTACAAGGTGGAACAGTGTGGTAGATGTGTTTAAAACACATCTCGGTTTAGAGACTCCAGAAGTACTGCTGTGTCTTATCCAATCATACCTGATCAACGCACACTAACACACCACCACCCTGTAGTGCTACAGGTAGGTGGAACGGATAAAAAGGACAGTGCGTGTAGAAACAAGGGGGTGTGTCTAATAAGGTGATCGGTGAGTGTATATTCAAAATATATTCCAAAGTAAGTCAGTGTATGTTTCTTCTCCCGTGTTGCTTTTAGTAAAGATTTTTGGGCTTGGTGTGTGTGTGCAGGAATATTGTTCTATTTTGGTGCAGAAGTGGGCAGGGTTAGTATGAGAGTATGAGAAGTAGCCAATGAATGCAGCCTTCATTGAGGCTCATCAGATTTGTACCTGCCTTACACTCATATTCATTTGCACTCTGTTCTTAATGTGTGCACACATACATTAAGAATATTACAAAAAAGCGTTGTATATATATTTTTTTCTTATATAATGTTTTTGTTAATAGGTTTGTGAGGTGTGGGAACAGTTTTGACTGTGTGCGTGAGTGGGCGTGGTTTGGGACTTTGAGAGGCCGCATATTGAGTGTGTATGCATATATGTACAGTACTGTATACTGCTCCAGACTGCACGTGATGGGAACAAAGCGCTGGGTTGCGCCCGTTGTAGTCTTTCATGCACCGATCTAATAGTGTACATTTGGGGGAGGGGAATAAAAGGGGGAGGGGGCTCAGTAAAAAACAAGGATGTGAATTCATAGCATGGAGGAGGGGGTTAGAAACCAGGAAGACGAACAGTATCGAAAATGTACGTAAATAAACCATCGGTGCGATGCGCGACCGCAGTTTAGCGTAAGTGCGCTCAGGGCGGACGTGCCTGAACACCGTGCATTTATTCTAGAGATAAAAATAAAAACGACGGTACCCCCCTCCCTGTAAAACATTGGGTCAAAGTTCACAGGAAGCTGGGGGGCTGCCATTTTCCCCCTGCTAACATGTTAGATGCTAAAACGCAGACGGCTGGTTGTTGCTGAAAGCCTTGTTTTTGTTTGGCCTGGATTCGCGCTTCTGCTCGTCACATGCGTTAGTGTTGGCGGTTAAACGAAGGCGGCATGGAGAGAACGGAGCAGTCGTGGAGCTCGTCCTACACGTTCCAGGTGAGCAAGCACAGCACCGAGATGCTACACAACCTGAACAGCCAGAGAAAAGATGGAGGCAGGTTCTGCGACGTGATCCTGCGGGTCGGAGAGGAAAGCTTCCCGGCGCACAAGGCGGTGCTGGCGGCGTGCAGCGAGTACTTCGAGTCGGTCTTCAGCTGTCAGACGGAGGGAGACGGCGAGGGCAAGGAACTCGAGATGCACACGATCAGCCCCAAAGTTTTCCGAGACATCCTCGACTTCGCCTACACGTCCAAGATCGTGGTGCGGCTCGAGTGCTTCCCGGAACTCATGACGGCCGCCAAGTTCCTGCTCATGCGCTCCGTGATCGAGATCTGTCAGGAGGTCATTAAACAGTCCAACGTGCAGATCCTCGTGCCTCCGTCGCGCGGGGCAGACATCAGCTTCCTGTCAAACGCCATGCACGCTGACGTGCCAAACGGAGCCGTGTTTACCAACAGGTCCAATGAAACTGACAGCAACACCGACGCCAGCGCTGCTCCAACTTCTGACAGCACCTCCCACCCGATCGGGCTCCCGGTCTCGCCTCCTGCGTTCACAACAAATCCACTCAACGGCGAGGCCTCACCCGGGTCCAAGCGAGCCAGGGGGCGGCCTAAGAAAGAAGAGTCGCCCGGCTCAGGCTCTTACGATAACAACACGGGTAGTGAAACCCAATTTCCATGCGGGATCTGTGGTAAATTGCTCAACAATCCCGTGCAGCTGAGAAACCACGAAGCCCAGCACGGATCGTCTCAGATCGGGGGGGATTTGGTATCTGTAGTAGCTCCTCAGGGTCAGAACGGCGTGCCAGCAGAGGGAACTCGCAAACGGGAGAGGACGAGGCGACACGTGGATTGTGATATCTGCGGGAAAGTCTTCAGAGACGTCTATCACCTCAACCGACACAAGCTGTCTCACTCCGGGGAGAAGCCATACGCGTGTCCTGTATGTGGCATGCGCTTCAAACGCAAAGACAGAATGTCTTACCACGTACGCTCTCACGATGGAGCCGTGGGTAAACCTTACGTGTGCCAGAACTGTGGGAAAGGTTTCTCAAGGTAAGTGTTCCTTCTAAAGTTGAATTACAGCACAGTTTATGGATTGTCATGGTCAAATTCACTGACTAAACCTGCATAAGTTGGTCAATGGCAAACTGTCCTGGTGTTTTGAAGGTGTTTTGGCTGTAGGACCTGTGCAAGAAATGTTCTCAAATGTATGAGTGATATTCAGATAGGTCTAAAGTCAGACTTTTTGCACAGTGATGTGTGTGTTGAATGTTCTCTGCAGACCGGACCACCTAAACGGACACATCAAGCAGGTACACACCACAGAAAGACCTCATAAATGTCAGGTAAGACCAGTCAGCGTTTGTGCTTTCTGACCAGGCTAATGTTATTTAGTACTCATAGTAGCCTAGTGGTTAAGGTACTGGACTCTGGGCCAGAAGGTCCAGGGTTCAAATCCCCCCTCTGCCAAGCTGCCACTGTTGGCTCCTTGAGCAAGACCCTTGACTCACAATTGCTTGGATTGTAAGATTATAACAATTGTAAGTCGCACTGGATAAGGGTGTCTGCTAAATGCTGTAAATGTAAATGTTTTAACAATGTGCGAACTGACATCATTGAGTATGTTGTTCACTGCAAAAGAAGTAAAAAAAACACGCTTTAAGAGTTCAGTTTGTCATGTAACCAGGTAGGATAGATAACTTTGTGTGCACAATGAGTGCATGCAGCATAATAGTGCCACAAGTCAAGCTAGCGTTCTATGTAAAACCACATGACTGAAGTTGAAAATGAGTGAATAAACTGTGCTGGGAGACAAAATACAGACACCACCGGCCTCGCTGTCAACGTCATTAAATTTAATTGCTAGACGTGGCTCATCCTCACTTGCATGGAGGTGGTTTGGCTTTCTGTCGGAAGTCAATGACCATTAAAGACCCCTCAATTAACTTCTCTCACCATCTGCAAACTAACCACCTTGCAGAATGTGAAGATTATGACAAACTTCGGGAGTCAGCTGTCCTGACAGGCTTGAACCAGCCAAGGTACCAGTAGAAAAACACACTTAGCTAACTTTAACAGAATCGTTCTGTACAAGAAAAGCAACAGATGGCAGAGCATAACAACTGCTCTCACCAATAACATTGCAAATAATTTGTGTGGTTGAGGGAAATGTGTTCAAACAACTTTCCAATACTTTAGACTGAAGATGTACACCGCCAAAATATAGTCTAATTACCATTATCGACATAATGCCAGAAAATATGGCGATAGTTTTTTTTTTTTTTTTGTTAATATTGCACACCGCTAATAAATGTATGTAATTACTAGGCCTGTCACAAATATTCCATAATTATTTGATCAAATTGTGATTTAGTGAAATATGATCGTGAGTAACTGTAGACTCCATTTGCTGTGTTTGTGTAAACAAATGTTTAGTCCTGCTCAACACAGGGTAAACAGATATGTTTATTAATGTAAAACATTCATGAACATGCTCATTAATTACTTTTTGCAAGCAAGTCATGTGAATCATATTCTAACAGTTATTTTGGGTTAAGGCCTTTAAACGATGGCTTTTACTGAATTGTTTTGTTGTGTACTGTACTAATATTTAGTGAAGAGACCACTATTGTAGATGACTGCAGGCAGGTATGGCCTGGTTTTGCCGTTGACACGATATATGGTTTGACCTACTAACATTGACCTGACAGTCACTGCTAATGGTGGATGTGATGAATTTTTGGCTTACTGACTGACGAGTAGTATAGGCACAATGTTAAATTCTTAATTGTGGCATTTTTCTTGTGAATTAAAGACATTTACACGGTACCTCGGTTTTAGTATTTATCCCATAAGGAATAATGTAAATTGAATTATCCGTTCCAGATCCCCCAGAAACTCCACACTGTATAAGGCATTATATGCATTAATGGAGTTGTGTTGTACAGGTGCTCCCTGATTTATGAAGGGGATACTTTGCGACAAATCCTGCGTAAGTTAAATGTAACATGAACCGATGAGTTTAATATATTGTTTAAAGCGCTTATACATTGACCTTCAGTTGGCTAAAATCATTAACACAAAGCATATTTTTATAATAAAGTGTTGAAAATCTAATGTAATTTAGTGGGTAATGGATTGAAAGTGAAAAGTACAAGCAAAACACTTACTCTATTGGTGAACTCGAGTTGTAGCTGCTAATGCTAACTGCTCAGCCTGAAAGTGATCCAGAGGACTCAGTCCTAGATTTTCTTTTGGTTGGCTCTAACCATCAACCATTTTAGGACCCATGGGGACATATTTGCACTAAGAAGACCGTACTGTAGATGTAAAAATAAAGAAAAACACGATAAACATAGCGGAGATCTTGACTGAGAAAGTGTGAAGACTAAATGTGTCGCACTGTGTACTGAATTACTGTGTACTGAATTGTGAATCACGAATCCAGTTTCAGCTGGAATGAGTCACACGGCTCGACTCGTACAATTTTAAGCAAGTGCGCCGAGTACCGCGCAAACAAGAAGAACCAAGACACGTTTTTCTAGTCGAAATGCATCTAGAAAAGAAGCGTTACCACTGTATACATTTAATGTTTATCAAAGATGAGTATCTTACGGCAGTGCAGTTTCTACAAACTTCCATGTTTCTTTAAGTTATGAAAGTGCACGCTTTCAGGTCATTGACAGGATTTGTTATTTTTGTGTTACAGATTTGTAATGCCTCATTTGCAACTCGAGACCGTCTGAGGTCACACCTGGCCTGCCACGAGGATAAAATCCCATGCCAAGTGTGTGGCAAGTTCTTACGTGCTGCTTACATGACGGACCACCTGAAAAAACACAGCGAAGGACCTCACAATTACTGCAGCATATGCAATAAAGGTAACTCTCATACACCAGATGTTCATACTACACTGGTAAAATCATGTTTATTTGTCATTTCACAAATGCATCAAACAGTACACCTGCTGCCATTTAAAAGTAAAAAGCCAGTGTTATGGTCATAGACAACCACTGGTTGAAATCTGTTCTTCAAAGCTGCGTCATGATGCCTTGGGCCTAAGATGCCACTCTATGGTAGGTACATTTACAGCATTTAGATGATCTAGTAATACTTACCATTGAGACAGGGTACAGTCCAAGCGACTGAGTCATAATATCTTTACATAAGGACGCAATAGTGAAAGTCTGGCTGTGTTGCAACTTCAGTTTTTCTTGTCATTGGTCATTTCTTGTCATTGCTTTAACCACTGAGCCACCACTATGTACGAACGTGGCACGTGCTGTAGCATTTATTAAAAGCAATTGAGGTTTAAGAACTTTGTTCAGTGACCCAGCAGTGACAGCTTGGCAGTGATGAGAGTAGACCATTCAACTTTCTTATCAGTAGAAGGGTAGCATGACTTCTGAGCCTTGTGCCCTCTGTAGGTGGCATGTGTTGGCAAATAGTGGTGGCTAAAACTAGCCTGTCTGAATTTTTTGGCCCATTTTCTTGCCTGGAACTCTGAAAAACCACATATGACTCAAGTTTTGTATGAGCACTGCATTCATGAATCGTGGAGGTAAACTCTAAAGATATTGTAACATGCTAAGAGAGCCAAGATCTTATTTTAAAAATTATAATTTATGTCACATCAATAAGATGCAGTTATGCTGTCATGGGTGGCTTGTATTTGAGATTTAATTTGGTCATATTTAGCCAGGTGTGTGAAACCATAAATAGCTGTGCAACATGGAAGGACTGGATAGATAGGACAACGTATTCACCTATCATTGATGTCTAACACATCATCAGCTCTAGTCACTGATGGACAACCATCACTTTTGGATTGGCAGACTTTGTCTGTTAGAGCTAGCCCTTAAAACCGAGAACCGAAAATGACGAGTACTGAGCAAATTTTTCCTATAAGGAATAATGTAAATTTAATGAATCCTTTCCAGATCCCCAGAAAATCCACACTGTATAAGGCATTGTATGCATTAATGGAGGTGTATTGTACAGGTGCTCCCTGATTTACGATGGGGATATATTCCAACAAATCCATCATAAGTTAATGTGTCATGAACTGAGGAATTTCACGAGTGTTTGGTAGAGCGATCTATACTGTATAATAGCAATGGTATGGAAATGATACTATGATAAATAAGTTAATGTTTAAAACACTTACATTAACCTACTTAATTACATTAACCTATTGATGAACTCCAGGTGCTAGCATAGCTGTTAAGCTAACTGCAGCCTGTGTTCTGGAGCTTTCAATTCATGTTTTGCTTTCGGTCGGCTCTAATAAACTAAACTTTTTAGGGTCCATGCAGACTCATTTGCACTAAGAATACAGTACTGTAGAAAAAACATACAATATAATACATACAAACATACAATAAAGAAATCCATGATAGAAATAGAGAGTGAGATCTTCGAGACAAACAAGACCTTCGTCTTGTGGTTAGGGTAGGCTACAAATAAATGCATGAATAAGCAACACATTTTAAGTTCTCACAGTGATAGCACCAGGTTTTACAAATAAAAGGGGTCACTAGTAAGCCTTTGTTGCCTTATCATCATAATGGAAGATGGTTCAATCTAGCTTAAGACTTTATTCATTGCTGTTTGTGTTTATGTGGGGTAGGGTGACAGTTAATATACAGAAAATGTCATTGCCAAACAGAACATTTTAATGGTGCCTCAGTCACCAAAAAAATGTTAATTCAACAGATACAAATGAAAGTACAAGTTCCAGTAGTCATAAATGTAATGACACACTACTTACAGGGCTTTTTCCCCACTATGGTAGCTTTATTGGCATTTTGAAAGTTTTGGTGATGTTGTTTCTGTTTCTATGGGTTGATTTGTATTACACTGAAAGTGTCCATAAACTTAACATCGCGTTTCTTTAGAGTCGTTCACCACCTTCAGTCCAGCAAAATACTAGGCTCTCTTTTTAATTGTCAGCATCAATGGCTATATCCATGAAAGGATCAATGTTAAACACACTCACACTTAACAATTTAGAGAGACCAGATAACCTTATGCATGAAGGTTATAACATTGGAGGAAACCGGAGTACCCTTTCTCACACCAACACGGCGTGAACATTTAAGTTCCACATAGGCAGAGTCCAGTGTCAGGATTGAACTGGGGAGCTCTGGAACTGTGAGGCAACAAACCATTTGCTCCCGCATACTGTTTTCTAGAAGAAGGAAATCTTGGGAAGGAATTCTGTACTCAGAGCAGCATAGAATGATGAAACAAAGTTGGATAGCCGTCATTGTCAACCCAGTTTAACCCATAGCCATTTTCTAATGAACTTTCAAAGTAAGGTAAAGTGCATTGTCAGGAAATGAAACGGCTTCACTAAGAGTACCCATTAGGATGACTTGAGTATTTGTGAGACTCCTTAAAGTGTTTACACTTTGTGGACTATTGATTTTACCATAATTGTAGTATTATTTGTAATGTTGAATCCTGCTATCTGAATGAATCTTGGTCTAAAAATTATTATTTAGGATATTGAATATTTGAATAGCTAGAAGACATTCTTATTCCTGTATATTCAAACCCAAAGTGGTTGGGGGAAGTTGCTGATAGGAAGACCTGTCTGATACCTACTGATTGAGTGAGGCTTTACCTTTCTGACCTGATCAGAGTCTGCATCACTTGTGCCCTTACAGTGGTTTTGCTCTAATGTTAAGCGTTACAATATAAACTAAACAAAACCTTATAATTAGCCACTGAATAAAACAAAGTGAATGGTGACTTGGTGGCAAGAAGCAATTCAGTATGTCATCTACTTATTTTCCTTAATCATTTGTTATAACGAATTAGGAGTTGTGATGTTGGATCAGAATAATAAAATAATATATCGTAATAGAAATTCAGATAGCAGGTTTCAGCTGTACTATTACTCGGATTCCTGTCAGGTGATAAATTCTGTTTTTGTTTCTATCTGTAACACTGGACAACAAAGATTTTGCTTCCTGAGCATGTTTGGGTGTACGTAATGGATTTGGGCTGCTGTTCTTGAAAATGATCTTGGAATTTTTAACACACATACTTTTTTTGTGATGTATTGTTATTTAATAGTACACAGGTAGTCCTTGATTTAGGATGTGGGTACGAACTGACAAATCCATCCTATTTGAATGAATTTATCATAAATAGAGGAGTTTAATATAAACTGTATATATCATATTGTAGCCTGTATTGAACACATCTAAAACACGATTGCAACCACAGCTTTTCCTCACTACATTTCCCAGTGCTCGTCACTCCCATCATGACTCCCTACGTCACGCACTGCTGACATCCATCAGAGTGCAGGAGAGTACTGCGTATACTGCGTGTTGCTTGCCCGGGAAAATTCTAAATTCAGAGTACGGTTTATGCTGAATATGTAATTATGTTTATTATTGGATTCCAATCAAAAAGTCACAATATCTTAAGTCTTGCCAAAACAATGAGTACCTGTATTGCTCATGATGAAAGCAGTTTTGTAGGCGATGTGTAAATGTTGTCATAGGCATGCTCAGTATGCTTACTTAGGTTAGATGTTGGCGGACAAGCTATAAAACCATCTCACATTTTCAGACCCTGCTTAGAAGCATGTTGATACACATGTTCTACAGGCAGTAACAATATAATTTACTGTCTTCAGGAAGATTTGCTACAACAGAAATGTCTATTTCAACAGCTACAGTGCATTCTGCCAAGTGCATTTAGTGCTCAAAGAGGCACCATGGCTGCCCATGTTCAGAAAGTCTATGAGCTGTACTTTGGATGTAAGATTGGTGACCAAGGCAAACCCTGGGCTCCTTACATTCTGGCACTACCTGAGAGCTTGGTGAGAGGTACTGGGAAGTGAATGACATTTTCATGGTGAAAACAGAAGGATGACTTGTCGGACTGTTACTTCTGTCTGACCAGTGACTCTGGCTTCTCTACTAAAAATAAGAAATCTATTGAGTACCCCACTGTGCCTTCATCCATGAGACCAGTGAGACAGTTTGAAATTTTCGAAGCCACCAGTGACATGGAGCTTAGATTAGGCAAATGAAGATGCCGCAACACGTGAATCAAAAATAAAACGACACTGATCCAGATGGTGCCTCGTTATCTTCATCAGATAACACAGTTAGAATGAAATGACCCGGTCAGGGTCAGAACTACTTGGTTCAGGATGATCAATACGATTCAATTCCATAGATTTATTTGTCTCTTCAAATTCCTAAGTGATAGAGCAAATCTGAAATATTTTGTGCTCAGCATGGCTTTGTCTGTCATAATTTTCAGGAAGCAAAACGTTTGAGGAAAAAAAAAATGTTGTCCAGTGTAACTTGTGGCAGTGTGACGGGTCAATATCACCTCAGTCTAAAACAAGTCTCTACTTGTTCTTTTTTGTCCCCCTCTTATGTTTTGCTTGTTGCTCCTCTTAATGGTCTCAGGTTTTTCCACTGCGTCCTACCTAAAGGTACATGTTAAAATGCACCACGGCTCGTCCATGCTCCCTTCCTCCACAGCTCACCAGTTTCTAGAGCCCCGTGCCAATGGGCTGCAGATGCACAACGGCGCCCCGTACCACTCAGGACGCCAATGCTCAGTGGAAGGCAAGCACGCCTCTCTCCACCAGCGTCCATGTCATTCGCTCGCACACTCTTTCACCCTCCTGCTAAATACCTCATCTGCTTGCCTAAATGCTCACTCACCTGGCCCATTTTATTGTGCTGATTTGACACAGTAGCTGATTTCTATTTTTGTTATATCACATCAAGACTAATCATATTATATATCTTTAGAGGCATCAGGTGTTTTTTTTTTCCAGATACAGTTACACTAGGTACTTCTATACTGATGCAGTTATGTAAACATTACAAAAAAACTTGAGAGCGTTTCCTTTAGAGGCCTACAGACTAGATTAAAAAATGTGACTAATCTTTTAAAATTTTTGTTAACAGTTTGAGTTGTTCATAGTACCTAATGAAATGAAGATATTTGATAATCATTCTGTAGGTATTGGGTTTCCTATGTGTCCCATACCATCAGTGTAACAGTCAATTATTATGAGTAATGTTACTCAAGCCGATGCAGCTATCCAGATTTCATTTCCAGCATGCTTGATTAGTTTGTCTCATCTTATCCTGTTATTCCAAAAATGGGTCATTAATTGTCAAGACATTCTTTTCACTAAGATCTGGCATATGCTGTTGAAAAAAGTGAGGGCTACTATTGTAACTCTCCCAATGTGATAGTGAGTGCGTTTATATGCACTTAATCCAATCATAGTTGGATTTCTGCAGTTATCTGATTATACAGTTCATATATACAGCATACTCCCATCTAGAAATCAGATTAAGTAATGAAATAAAGAGAGCTGGATTTTAGTTCAGTAATCAGATTTCTCATAGCATGTATACCAGTCACCCGATTTCAATCGTTTTTCCCCACTCTGCGCATGTGTGTGGTTGCCAGGTTCACGTATTCTTAGAGGGTTATTTTTGGGCTTATTTACATAGACCTGATGCAGGGTTCTATAGCAGGATCTGGCAACCCTTTAATTAAATACAGCACCAGCCAAACAGCCATCGTACGCTTTGTGGAGACACTGAAGCGCAGTATATACTCAAGAAAACTAAGAAATTGATTATTTAATATTAAAATTTGAACATCTTTCTGTGAGATTATTGGCTGGTTACAAAGTAGAGAAATCCGATCATTGCCTGCTTGTGTAAACCTGGAGGTTTCCCATTATCTGACTCACTCAAGTGCATGTTTACTCGTTGATCGGATTACTGACAAAATCTGATTTCCTGCAGTTATTATTAAGTGCATTTAAACACACTCGCTGTTTTTGCAATCTGATCCTCACTTTAATGAAATGCATCAGACTGGAGGTTGTGTCAAATCCAATACAGTACCAATTCTTTAATTCTCCTGATGATTTAACGCTCCTTTAAGACAGGGAATTGCGTCTTTTTACTTATGATTTACGCCAGAGTGTTTTACATTTCAGCAAGCATCAGAAGCCAGTAGGCTTGTCTAAATCAATGAAACCATTTGACTTTCCAGCTGGATTTTGGAGCATATAAAAAGCTTCTTGTTTACACTTGGCTATCCAGACTTTTAATTATAGGAACAAGTTGATTGACCGGGCTGCTGATTGTGGGACTGCATGTATCTAGATGTATCACTGAATTGGTTTGTGAGAGATGTACAAGTAAGGCTGCAATTTGCTGCTAATTCCTAAATGAAATGAAATGAAGTAATTCATGAAGCATTAGGTTTTTTTTTTTATATTTTGACTGAATTTTTAAACCAATATTCAGTTTGCAGCCTTACCAGCTGTTGGAAATGATTCATTTGCATTCCTCTGCAAATTAGCATGGCATTCTAATTCCGTTTTAATTTTTTGTCATTTCCATTACATGCTGGCTGAGCAAGTGCTTTCTCGGCAACTTATTTATGCATGTGCAAATTCAGGTGCCACACAATGGACCTTTTTCGACTAATTATTGCCATTAAAAGCAGCAGCCTGTTGTTGGGGCTTTGGTGAGAATATTACAGCATAAGAAGTTGGTTTGAGTTGTTTCGCACTTTTTATTCACTAATAAAATTGACACCCTTCACTGACATTGTGTTACAATGTTAGTACTTTTACTTTAAGTACATGTTTTTAAGTTTCAGGCAATCAGACCCTTGAGACAGTTTTTTAGCAGTAATCACTTAATGTTTTCAGGCTGGTTGGACATTGCGAAACTTTTCAGTTTCAGATGTTAATCTGGAAAAGACTTTAGCACCCACAAAAATCAGTTGAGTATCTCTTTGAGCTCCAACAAAAAGTCTGCAGCCTTGGCAAGTAATGATGGAAAAAGATTCATTCAGACATGTCACTGCTTCTGCTGAGTTTGAATTGTACTGCGATGGTACATCATCCAGGCTTTGGTTTGTGATTGAACCGATGAAGTTACAGCTTGCGACTGTATGGAGAGTAAATTTCCCCGGTGGCCTCTCTGTCTTTCCTTTTGTGTGTACCCCTCATATCCTTCCTTCCTCCCTCACTGGGGCATTTGATGGTGGTGTAGATCTTTACACCAATCGCCGCCTCCTGATGCCATTTCCTGAGACAGAGGGGTGTTTTCGTGGCTTTTCAGGGCCTGCCATTCTTACTCAGCAAGGCCATCCTGCTCTTGGTGTGCAGCCTGAGCTGTGGGAGCGCCGCTGTGCTGGAGCACCAGGCTTCTCGTTGCACGCGCCTCTCGCAGGTCAGTACAGGCCGGCCGGAGGGGGGTGTGGTGCGAGCCATCAGTCTGCGATTATACCTGCATTTAAATAGGTGTACAGAACACAGCTGCCTTGAATATCCTGCATCCTGATAGTGTTTGCTAGCCACACCCTTCGAAAACTAATACTTCAAAGTACAATCCACTGGTATCCATGCATACGTATGGTAATGCAGCAAATATGTAAAAGTACTGTACTGCCATGTGCTGATATTTGTGGTCAGTCAACTCGTGATTTTCATCCAGAATCGGCAGCAAGAGTGCATTATTCATGGATACAAAAAAGTTCTTTGTGAACATTGTTTTGGTCATCCAAATGCACAAAAGCTGCACAGTAGAATGTGAACCATACTTCGAGCTATTCATTGACTGTAAAGCTGGCTTATTATTGTGCATGCAACTCTGGATGTGAACTTGCGTGTATGGCTGACTACAAGAGATCACCAGTTAGAAGGGGCCCAGGAAAAATGTACTGTGAATTGTCATAGTAAAACTGTGAATTTCTTGACAGTTTTAATGTGAACTTTCACGGTTTGACCATGAAGTTCACAGTTTTACTATGAATTTTTGATGGTAATTTGGCCACTTCATGGTTCTACTGTCAAATTTCATAGTACAACTGTAAACTTGGTTGACTATGAACTAATCATGAATTATTTCACGGTTCTACTATGAATTTTGATGGTAATTTGGCCACTTCATGGTTCTACTGTCAAAATTCACAATACATTTTTTCCTGGGGGTATCCTCAACTTTGGCCATGTAGTGTATGTGGTGGATCATGCTTATTAGATAAAAAGAAGGAAGCAGTTCAGACAACTGGTTGGCATTTGGGTAGTTCTCTTCACATTTCAGGAACCTAATACAGTGGTACGTCGGTTCTCGTCGTTAACTCAATCCAGAAGCCTTGATGAGAACAGAAAACGCTGTATTATATGCATTACTTGTTAAGATACTCGGGGTGAACCAATGTGCGGTATGCCGCACAAGAGAACGGAGTCGAGAGGAGGTTCAAAAAGGTGCAATTTATTTCCACCAGTGTTCAAAGGTAATTCAGAGGGGAGCGCGGTACTTCCCCGCCAGGTTTGTGGAGCCTCGGAGGAATCCCGGAAGCGTGTTGCGGCTCCAGCGCACCCAGCAGGCTTGAGGGAGGAAAACAGAGCGTAGCGTGAGCACAGCAGCACATAAAGGGAATAATGAGGCGGGAGAGTGTAACGTCGGCTTTAAACCGTTTACCGGTGTAAATACGCTGACGAACCAGCAACCAGCCACGCTCAAAATCGCCACTTAAGTATGAGCGTGCTGATTGCAGGTGCTCTGAGATGAGCTGCGGCGATCGAGAGTCTCTCCCGGGTGACGTCACTGGCGCTCGTGCCGTACCACTCTTTCGCCACGCGATGCCTCCAGAACTGAAAAACAGTGAAAAGGGGAAAACGGTGTAACATACATACATACACACACATCTCAAACGGAAAGTAACGGGCTGTCGAGGCCGCCCCATAACATTAATGGAGTTGTATTGCATAGGTGCTCCCTGATTTTATGATGTTGATATGTTCCAACAAATCAATCATAATTTAAATGTGACATGAATTTGGGAGTTTGAGTGTTTGGTAGAGCAGTCTATAGTGTATAATAGCGGACCCTATGATAAGCAAGTTAATGTTTAAAACACTTAATCTACGGTTGGCCAAAATCATTAACACATTGCTTATTTTATAATAAAATGTTGGGAAAAAACTCCTGTAACCTGTAATTCAGTGAGTAATCAATTGAAAGTGAAAAGTGAAAGTAGAACACTTCATCTATTACTCTAACTGCAGCTTTGTTCTGGAGCATTCAATTCTTGTTTTGCTTGTACCAATGCTTCGAGAACCGAATTCGATGAGTTCTGAGGTGGTCGAGAACCGAGGTACCACTGTATATATAAAATTCACTGATCAGTCAAAACATTATCACCACCTGGTCTCTAATCCTGGTCTCTGATTTGAGAGTAGATCAGTGTTACCCATCAAATTAACGTCCACATGAATGCCCAGGTTCCCGGCAGGACATTGCACTTCCGCCACCAGCTCGTCGTCTTCCCACAGTGCATCTAGGTGTTGTCACTTTCCCAGGTAAACGCTGAACACTTAACCAACTGTTCATGTGATGGAAAAGAGTACAGGACTGGATCAGACCAGATGACCTTCTTTCATTGCTCCAAGGCTCCGTTCTGACACTGATGCCCATTGTAGAAGTTTTCTGTGGTGGACAGGGGTTTGCATGGTGAGCACTCTGACCAGTTTGGGACTGGTCTTACATATATCTTGTGTATAACAACTAGGCTGTCCAAGGAGGTTGGGTTCCTTTTTTTTTTTCTTGTTCTCCCAAGGTTTCTTCCTTATAATACTTGGAGTTTCTTCTTGCCACTGTCACCCCAGGCTTGCTTTGGGCCTAGAATCCTTAATTTCATGATTTTTTTTTCTATCTGTCTGTCTGTCTTGTATTTATAAAGCTGCTCTGAGAGACTGCTCCACTGTGTATAAATACTTTTGACTTTGACTTTAGGTGGCCCCATACCCAGCAGGGAGCAGTGCACTGTGCGTGGTGACACATTCCTCCTGTAACCAGCATTAAGCATTTCTGTGATTTGTACCTGTGACTTGTAGCACATCTGTCCATTCACCAGCTCTACACCCTGTTGCCAGTTCATGGTGTGTCCTCCTTTGACAATTCTAGATAGGTACTCGCCAGTGACCGGGAGCACCCCACAAGCTTGTTGTTTGTTGTTTGTCTCAGTTGTCTGGTCATATCGATTTGTCCCTTGTTAGAGTTGCACATTTCTTTATTCTTGACCATTTCTCCCATATCCAACACTTCGACTATGAGAACCAACTGTTCACTTACTTGTATATCCCTGGAGCTGAACCTTTACTGTTGTAACAAGGTTATTAATGATATTTGTTATTAAGTCTGTGCATGGTTTTAATGTTTTGGCTGATCAGTGTATATATTTACGAAGCTCACGACAAAATCCAGACAAATGAATTTAATTGAGATGCATGTAAAAAGAAAACCTGCTATTTTTTTGTCCACAATTTTCAATTTGTTTGAATTTTAAAGGTTAATAAACAAAACATGCCTAAAATAAGAAATGCTTTGGATGGTGTTGGATTAATTACATACAGTGGTGCTTGAAAGTTTGTCAACCCTTTAGTATTTTCTATATTTCTGCATAAATATGACCTAAAACATCATCAGATTTTCACACAAGTCCTAAAAGTAGATAAAGAGAACCCAGTTAAACAAATGAGACAAAAAATATTACACTTATTTATTTATTGAGGAAAATGATCCAATATTACATATTAGTGAGTGGCAAAAGTATGTGAACCTCTAGGATTAGAGTTCCTTTGAAGGTGAAATTAGAATCAGGTGTTTTCAATCAATGGGATGACAATCTTGTGTGAGTGGGCACCCTGTTTTATTTAAAGAACAGGTATCTATCAAAGTCTGCTCTTCACAACACATGTTTGTGGAAGTGTATCATGGCCCGAAGAAAGGAGATTTCTGAAGACCTCAGAAAAAGAGTTGTTGATGCTCATCAGGCTGGAAAACGTTACAAGACCATCTCTAAAGAGTTTGGACTCCACCAATCCACAGTCAGACAGATTGTGTACAAATGGAGGAAATTCAAAACCATTGTTACCCTCCCTATGAGTGGTCGACCGACAGATCACTCCAAGAGCAAGGCGTGTAACAGTTGTCGAGGTCACAAAGGACGCCAGGGTAACTTCTAAGCAACTGAAGACCTCTCTCACATTGGCTAATGTTAATGTTCATGAGTCCACCATCAGAAGAACACTAAACAACAATGCTGCTCTCCAAAAAGAACATTGCTGCTCGTCTGCAGTTTGCTAAAGATCACATGGACAAGCCAGAAGGCTATTGGAAGAAGGTTTTGTGGACAGATGAGACCAAAATAGAACTTTTTGTTTAAAAAAAAAAAGCGTTATGTTTGGAGAAAGGAAACACTGCATTCCAGCATAAGAACCTTATCCCATCTGTGAAACAGGTGGTGGTATGTATCATGTTTTTTGCTGCATCTGCACATCTATCTCTGAAATCTGGGATCTGGGCCGGATGGATTGGCATCATTGCTGGAACAATGAGTTCTGAATTATATCAAGAATTCAAAGGAAAAAAATGTCAGGACAAATCTGTGCTATATGAAACTGAATCTCAGAGGCAGAGGGACCATGCAGCAGACAATGAACCTAAGTCCACAACCAAGTCCGTTCTCAAACAAAGATGTAAAGAAGATAAAGTTAATGTTTTTGGAATGGCAAGTCAAAGTCCAAACCTTAATCCAATCAAATGGTGGTGGAAGGACTAAAGGGAGGCCGTTAATGTGAGGAACCCAAACCCACCAACAAACACCAACATCCCTCCCAGAGCTGAAGCTGTTCTGTATGGAGGAATGGGCTAAAATTCCTCCAAGCCGGTGTGGCAGGAAGACTTGATTTTCAACAGTTACACGGAAAACTTTAGTTGTAAGTTATTGCTGAACAGGGGGAGGGGGGTCACGCCATATACTGAAAAAGCAAAGTTCACATACTTTTGCCACTCACTAAATGTAATAATGGGAATCATTTTCTTAAAATAAATAAATGACAAAATATATTTTTGTCCGTCTCATTTTGTTTTAAAAAAACTTAAAATTAATAACTTATACACAACAACTAACTTTTAAACTACACTAAAAACAAATACAAAACAACTTAATATTAATACACTGGCTCCCCTCTTTATCTACTAAGACTTGGTGAAAAAATCTGCTGGATGTTTTAGTCATATTTATGTCAGAATACAGAATTCTAAAGGGTGTTTTCACAAACTCTCCAAGCACCATTGTCGGAACTGGTTGATTGCTGTTCATGCAGCTGTTAAAAAAACAACCTCATAAGCACATGTTCTAGTCTTTGATGGTATATATCCATATCCCAGGTCCTTTCCTCTGTGCTCACACGTTTCTTGTTTATGCTCTTAGGATTAAGTTGAATCTGGCAAATTTGCCTATGTGATGTTGCTCCCTCTCCTCCACTCCCCTCTGTTATTTTTTTCTCCCCTCTGTTATTTTTTTCCTGTTCTCGTTTGGACTCCCTGCCTGCTTTCCATTCTGTTCACCTCAGATGGGCAGGAGAACACTGGGAAATGCCCTCATCAGGATTCTGATGGCTCAGACGCAGCGTTCGGGGATGTATCAAATGGAATGGATCTCAAGCCCGAGCTTAAGACAGATGACAAAGGACTGGAAGTGACCTCGCTGATCTTTAACGGTGAGTCTGATGGCATGACTGATGCGCCGTGCGGCTCTAAACAGAAAACGGACACAGAGAAGAAATTTGCGTGCGGTGAATGTGGCCAGACCTTCCGCACAAAGTCCTACTAACTACCCTACCAAAATAACCACCGTCAACAAGCACCATCAGCGTGTGCATAAAGAAACCACAACAGCTGGGTCAGCATCTAATCCCGGAGACCTGCGGCCTCTCTCCCTTCTCATCTCAGCAAACAATGTGTTCACTCTTCTTCCTGAGGGGGGTCTTTTGGAATTTCCATTCAGATCATTTCAGAAATATCGTCCAGTCAGCTTTGTGGCCTCATCACTAGTGTGGGCCTCGGAGTTGGGGAGCAATGCGGTAGGCTTTAGGGGACAAGTAACTGGTAACGCGAGGAAAACTGCAGTTTCCAGCTCTTTGATCATATTACAGAACGACTCTGTCTTTTTGTGTTTTAAAAAAAAACATTCAACTGATTTAAAATCCTTTGACTTCTGGTAGTGTTGGGTATATTTTCATTCTTTCAATTCTGCTTCCCTTGTTGTGTGAAGTAGTGTATATTTCATTCTGCTTTCTTGTTGGTGTGAAGTAGCTTTTCCATTCCGGTAAACTGTTCCCTAGTTGCGTACCAGAGGAATTTGGGCCACTTGCATTCAGAGTCATTGATTGTGTATGTACACATGGATATTTCATGCGTGTAGTACCAGGATTGTGTTCAGATGTTAACTACATGCATTTACATTTGTAGTCAGGTGCGTCTTTGGTCATCTGGACTAAACACTGGATGCTGCTATGGTGTAATATGCTGTATTATCTGCACATTACACCTGACCACCAGATTTCTGTTTTTTTTCCCCAAATATCAAAAGATATTTGCCATAGCAATTCAGTTCTGTGCTTTTACACATTTTTAGGATCTGGATATAATCCTTATAATTACTACACACAATGACCAAGTGTAAAGGGGAGCTGGGAATAAAGTGTCTTTTTATAGTCAAACTGAACAAAATGAAGATATTTGTCAGTGAGTTTCACCTCGTTTAAAAATCAATTGGTGTGGAGGTATTTCATCAAACCCATTTGATTCCTTGACAGAGTATCACTGGATGTCCCAGTCTTTAAGAATGAGACATGATTAAGCCCAATTCTAAGAATGAACACTTTAAATCATGGCTGTTAATATTAGTTTAGTTTAATTTACATCATGGTCATTTGCTAAACGGATTATATATTGTCACACGTTGTGCACGTTGGTTTTGGATATTCACCAGGGACCAATTTCAGGTATGACTGTAAGATATTGCAAGAAATTAAGAATCTATTTTTATTAACTTATTGATTTGGTGTCCCTGTCTTCTTTATGATGTCGTTTATATAAGGATTAGGTGAGTGCTGTGCTATTTTTGGCTTTGCATTATGCGTCGGACAGGAGACCTGCAACAGAGCTTCAGTGTGTGTGTGAGCATGGTGATGGGTGTGTTTGTGTGCACTGTGGTCTCTTTCTATTCACAATGTAATATAATCAGAGGGCTTTTAAAGGCTTTTTTTAATATATCAGACTTTTTCTATGAGGCTCAAAACATTCCTGCTTAACTTAAGAGTTCATATCATGATGTGTATAATCGTCACATATGTAAGAAATCTGTATATAAAATATATATAAGGCCGATATTGGAATGTTTGTTTATTCTATGAGAAGGGGATCCTTGTATATAACTTGATTTGACCATTTTTGGATTAATTGAAGTTTCTGTTGGTACCTCTAAATCCACAATTATGTCCAGTTTGAGTTGTGAAGGTGAGGTGTGTGATCATATGAACTGCTTTTATGTGATGTGTTCTGTAAGTAGTGTGTTTCCCTGTAGCACGGCATCATGGTTTCAGATGTAACATCCTGCTTCCTAGTTGATTTTGACACTTCAGGATTCCTATTCTGATCATGTGTATGGGGTAATTATTTGCTATACCGGGCCGGGGTGTTTTATGACTGCAGGAGTTGCTCAGAAAGCCTTGAACTGCAACATGCTCTCAACATGCCTGTGAGAGGCCTGCTTTGTTTTTTAAATTGATTTTATTTTTGCATTGTTTCAGTATATTTCTGTTGTTGCTTCCTGCCATTATGTGCTGTTTTTTTTGTTTTGTTTTGTTTTTTTAACACAGCCCACATCAGCTTCAGTATTTGTAAGATATTTTCTATGTTAACCCTGCTATCTGCATAATCGGTGTAGGTTTACGCTCATGAATTTACATTTAATACAGTGCATCTCACACGATATCATCAGAAGAGACTGCTCTTTCCACTCTCTGTCCATCCAATCCACCAGATTCATACTGACAAACCCTCTTGGAAATCATTGAATCATCCCAGCACTGATTATAGTGTTTTTAACCCTTATGTGACAAAGTGGCTGATATGGAAGCTTCTGTGTTTAATATACTGGTAAGGTGTCTCTTATGATTTAGTGGCACATTGTATCACTGGAAATGTTATTTGGTGGGGTTTCTTTTGTTTGTTTGTTTTTTTCTTTTGGTTTGTTTTTGTTTTCAGTGGTTTGTATGTTGCAAAGTGCCTTCCCAGTACTGATTGTGAATGGGTAGGAAATCTGTCATAAAAAGGACCATCTTAACAATGACCATGTACACAAAGTGACTTGCAATGACACTTTTGTATGAGGACATGCACATAACGTGTACATTTCTGTGTATGTTTGTTATTCTCTTTGTTCTCTGGCAGAATGGGGTTTCTTTGCAATTTATGTCAAGGATTTCATTGATTTTTGGAAACTTGGATATAGGCATACTTTTCTATTGATGTTTTTGTACACTGTTTTGTGTCTCTGTTCATTTGTTACAGAGATGAGTATAAAATAAAACAGTATTTGAGAAAGTGTTTCAATTTCATGTGTATAATGCACTGTGACACACAGGATACTTAAGAGTCGTTCAGGTTGATCCACTTTGACATTCTGAGTCTGTGCTGAGAATGTCCTAGTGCTCCTGCACCTCACTTTCCCAGTACCTCCACCAAGAAAAGGTTGCCAGTTGTGGACCTGGGGCAGTGTTTGGCCTGTTGGGTATACCCTGCTATCCATTCTAGTCAAATATTTATATTCAAAACCAGAAGCACCTTTGACAAGGTATAGAGCCAATCAGTATTTCTGAACTGTTCAGTGGTCTTACAGTTGACACTGGTCTAGTGTAAAAATGTACAAGTCCAAAGAGTTAACCTAATTCTATAGGTTTTCATACATCAAAATAGGCAAAACAATATTGGGGCCAGTCAGCTCTTCCCTCAGCGTCACAGTACCTGTTGACATACAATGTAAGCTTTGGTTTCTGTCTTTTATCAGGCCATGCAGTTCACCTATTGGGACAAGTTCATCAGTACTCTTCCTAATGTACATAAATGAGAAACTATGCACCATCAAGTATTTGATAAAAGTAATGGACATCTTTATCACTGTTCCTCGAACCAAATCCCCTGTTCTCAGGGAGACCTTGATTGTACTAGTAATCCTCAATGCGTAAGCCAAAAATGTTAGTAAGAAAACAGATTACAGTTCGGATAAATAACATATACAGGTGTGTGCTGTTTGATGGCCACATTACGGTCTGTGAAACGGGTCGTTGACACACAATGGACTTTGACCAGACATTACCATAGTCATAGTCTTTTTATGCTGCTGTAATGTAAATATAAAGGAAATTGTCACAAATAAACTGCGTGCAAATGATGGTAATGTCCGTTAATGTCAGATGGACATTAAATGGCACATACTGTACCTGTATTCAAATTTATGTAGCTTGTTGGTCTAGGGGTATGATTCTTTCTTCGGGTGTGAGAGGTCCTGAGTTCATATCCCAGACAAGCCCAACTTCTATGTTATGGACTGTGGTAGCCTAGTGGTTAAGGTACTGGACTATGGACCAGAAGGTCCAGGGTTCAAATCCCACCTCTGCCAAGCTGCCACTGTTGGGTCCTTGAGCAAGGCCCTTAACCCACAATTGCTTGGATTGTAAGACTGTATCAATTGTAAGTCGCTCTGGATAAGGGCGTCTGCTAAATGCTGTAAATGTAAATTTATACTGAGGTTTCAACTGAGAATTTAGGACTTGGTAAGTGGCCAGTCATGACTTTTTGTTCTTGAGGTAAATATTGAATGGCACAGAGGCCAAATTCCCTTAGTCATTTATTAATGTAGAGCAGATTAGAGAATACACATGCAATTAAACAATGGTGCTGACTTTCATAAATGAGGCAATGGGAAACACAACTAGAAATGACCATATTATGGCACTACATAAGAGATTCAGAAAAACTTCAGCTATAATGAACTTGCAAATGTATTTCCTTCCCATACACAGTGAGAAAACGTGGTTAGAGAGGAAACTTGCAAAAGATGCTCAGAATGTTACTTGAACTTGCTTGAAAGTGATTTCTGTGGTCAGATAAAACAATAATAATGCTTTTGGCAACAAATATTTGAATTTAACTTGGCATGAAAAGAAGAATCCCAGTGCACATTGTTAAGTATGGTGAAGGATCTGTGATGGGGCTGTTTCCCCCCCCAAAGTTAATTGTTGGGATACATGCAAACATGGACTTCATGAAGTACCAGGATATCTGAAATGAAATCTTCAAGCAGTAAACTGATCAAAAATCATTATCATCATCATCATCATCATCCTCATCTTTCAGCTTATCTATTTCAGTGTCACAGATCAGTGATGATCGAAAATTACTGTCCAAATTCTGCACACAAAAAATGGCTAAATGACCACACAATCAAACTTGTGACAACATATTTCTCCTGACCTAAACCCTTTTCAAAAGCTGGCTATATCTCAGGTTATTGAGCACTGAAAACCACCCATTTACTGTACAGATACATTTCACACATTTGTTAGTATGTAATTTAAGGTCTAGTAAAATAATTTATAAGATCAACTTATGTTAAAATACAAAACACTGACAGGTAATTGTCAAAAAGTAGCATATTTGCCATTAGTACTAAAATATACTTTGTATATCAATAAACATTTAAATTTTATATATAGGTTGGCACAATTGACTTTATTACCTTAGTTAACTCAAAAAAGTTACTATATTACATTTACTATTAAGTATTCCAACAACAACCTTCCCTCTATCTATAAAGGTTATGTAATCTCCATACTTCCTCTTATTACATGAGTTTAAGGAATTTTAAACAAATTTTGTTAACTAATGGTATTCTATATTGCTCTTCAACAAAGCGCTCCAAAATTTTAAGGCGGTTTATTAAGATCGAAAGTAATGCACTACATTTTGCATTAGAATGTGTTTCGGGTTATTTAAAAAGAATAACTGACCAAATAATACAGGAGGCAAAGAAGGTGGAAAACCAATACATAGATGAGGTTTTCAGCAGGCTAATCGTAGCTCATATTAACTCGTTGAGTCAGCCAACTGGTGCTGGAATGGGGCAAAAAGAGAGTAAAAAAATCCTACAAATCTAAAATGAATAATTAATGCAGTTTTATTTTAACACACCCTTCTCTTTGTGTTACATAGGTTTTAATGTTGGGACAATTTAAAGACAGTTTTTGCTATTCCAGCAACCAGTCAGGGTCCTGTAATGACTAATACTTTACATAAATAAATGTCAAGTTCCAAATGAAATCAAATTTCAAAACTAAAAAAAACCTTCCTCTGTTCCAGCTATTTGCAAAATGTTAAACTATGGCACAAAATTGCTTCAGATTAGTATCTGTCCTTCGTTCATATTCATTTACACAGTCAGCCTTCCTTAAATGACTTTCGTGCTTAGTGAATCACGCTGCTGAAGCCGATTGGATCCAGTTTTGCACTGACACTGCCCTGTATGTCACACCCTTTGGCAGTAATGCCCCACACTGGGTAGCCATTAAGACAAGCCCACAAAAGCAGGTGTGACTGTTTTACATTTGATAGACGCAGCCTCTGTAGACCTTATTATTAAATCAGTTTGCACCTGTTTTTTGGGGTGTTGTCATGTTTGCAAACGATTTTGCTCACACAAACCCTCAGTAAATCAGGGCCTAGGTGTATAAGAATGCACAATGCAAAAATAAGCAGCTTAGACGTCAGTAGAACGGAGGGCTTCACCTAGTTGGTAGAGAGCCTGTTTGCGCTTTAGACTTATCTTCTCTTGCTTGTGAAAGTTAAGCCTGTGGAATTCACGTGTGATCATGGGTAGTGTCTTTCCTCTGGTCTCGGGCAGAACCAGTCTAATATATATTGCAGTGAAAAGGCAGACGGTGCCAAACGGCACGAAACAGAACTGCCCTAGTCCACTCTGTTGATAACACACAGACAAGGAAATATACATTAGAGTAAATTATGCTAATACAATTGCAACCACAGTTTATCAGTACATATGAATGCATTTATTTATGTCATCCTAACATTTAGCAGTGAGGAATGGCTTAACGTACACTGAATCTTTTTTAACCATACTTTAAAATGAAAAGGAAATTAATAAGACCATGTAAAAAACATTTAAGCATTATTTTCAAAAGTTACAGAAACAATCAATTTTAAAAAGCCCCCACTACCTCCGTGCAAACCCTCATACCCGCAAGTCAGACCTGACAGCATTCCTCAACGTGTCCTTAAATGTTATGCAGAACAAAATCAATTTTAAAAAAAGCCCCCACTACCTCCGTGCAACAACCTCATCTTATACTACCCGCAAGTCAGACCTGACGCATTCCTCAACGTGTCCTTAATGTTATGCGCATCAGTTTAGCAAGAATGTTTACAAGACAAATCTTTAATAATCCTTTCTATTCCTTTCTCCTTTTCTCTTCTTTCTTTCCTTCTTCCTTCTCTTCCCCTCTCTCCACTCTGCCCACTTTGCCCAGTGTTCCTAAAAGCCAGCCAAGGTTTACTACTTAAATGACTGCTCCTGATTGCTCTGTGAACTTCTATAATCTAAATTCTATTCTATCTTCTAACCATAAAGCATTCCCTGTATCGACGCCTACATGCACAAACCGTCACATGCACAAAAACCAGTCCCACAAGCTTCAGCTCCAGTGGCAAAATCATAAAAACTTGCAATGAACACAAGGATTGTGGACCTGATCTCCAACAAGAGCTTCCTGACATACTGCTGCCAGGAAGCTTTAGACAGAAGCCTCTCTCTCTCTGCAGTAAAAACAACTGATTCCCACCAAGAGTTTTGCAAAAAAAAAACTCCTAAAAACTCCAGACAAGCTTTTTTTGTGTAGTTATTTTACTGATTCAAAAGGAGACTTCTTGATGTTATTACAATACAGTGGTGTGGAAAAAAAAGTGTTTGCCCCTTCCTCCTGAATTTTTCTTCCTATTTTTTTTGCAAATGTTTTCACCACCTCCTACCTACGGTTTTTTTGGAAACATCAAAATCAAAAAACCTTTAAATATTAGGTCAAGACAAACAACACAAAACAAATATGCAGTTTTTATAAATGAAAGGTGTTTATTATTAAGGGATAAAAATATATAAAAAATCCAATATGGCCCTGTGTGAAAAGGTGATTGCCTCCTCTCTGCCTCTCCTCTCTGCTCTCCCTTGTTAAAACATAATTAAACTATGGTTTATCACACTGAGTTCACACTGTTTCTTCTTTCTTCTTTTCTCACTGTTTCTTCTCTAGCCACACACACACCCACACAAACACACACACAACCCAGGTCTGATGATTTTATTGGCCCACACAACATTGCCACAACACCAATTATTTGCCACACACCTGTTCTCACTCAGGACATCACTTAAATAGGACCTGTCTGACAAATTGAAAACCTAAAAATCCTAAGATCCTTAAAAGCTACACAATCAGCCGAGATCCAACGCAAGAACAAATTCAGGAACAAATTGAGAAAAAAATTATAAAGAAAGCCATTTCTAAGCTTTGGGATTTAAACCAATTCCCCAAGAGGAGCTCAGCGACAACTCATCCAAGAGGTCAGCAAAGGCCCCCCCCCACAACAACATCCAAAGAACTGCAGCCTCTTTGCCTCAGTTAAGGTTCATTGGGTTCAATGTCTCCATAAATAAAAAGAAAAACTGTGGGCAAATGGCCTGGCATGCATGCAGAAATTCCAATACAAAAAACCACAGCTTTTAGCAAAAGAACATTAAAGTCTCATCTAATGTTTCGCAGAACAACATCATCTTGATGAATCTTCTCCAGACTTTTGGGAAAACATTCTGTGGACTGACAGACAAAGTTGAATTGAAACTCTTGGAAGGTGTGTCCCATTACATCTGGGCGTAAAGAAAAGTAACAAGTAACAAAAACACCGATTTTTCAGTTATAACCACAACGGAGTAAATATGTGGTGGTACGTGTGATGGTTCCTGGGGCTGTTTTGGCTGCTTTCAGGACCTGGAAGCCTTGCTCTGTGATAAATGGAACTAGGACTTCTGTTCTGCTGTCTAACCAAAAAATCCTGAAGGACCAATGCTGTCTTGCCATCTGTTCGTGACCTCAAGCTGAAACGAACTTGGATTCTGCAGCAGGACAATGATCCAAAACACACCAGCAAGTCCACCTCTGAATGGCTGAAGAAAAACCAAATGAAGACTTTGGAGTGGCCTAATCAAAGTCCTGACCTGAATCCTATTGAGATGCTGTGGCATGACCTTAGAAAGGACATTCATGCTCGAAAACCCTCCAATGTGGCTGAATTACAACAATTCAGAGATGAGTGGCCAAAATACCTCCACAATGCTGTAAAAGACTCACTGCAAGTTATCTCAAACGCTTGGTTGCAGTTGTTGCTGCTAAGGGTGGCCCAACCAGTTATTAGGCTTAAGGGGCAATCACTTTTTCACACAGGGCTATGTAGGTTTGGATTTTTTCTCTCCCTTAATAATAAACACCTTCATTTAAAAACTGCATTTTGTATTTACTTGTGTTGTCTTTGACTAATATTTAAATTGGTTTGATGTTCCGAAGCACATACGTGTGACAAACATGCAAAAAAATAGAAAATCAAGAAGGAGTAAAACACTTTTTCACACCACTGTACATATATACTCACCGGACAAAAAATTAATCACCTCCGACTGAAACGTACCTAATAGCATATAATATCTCCACAAATTCTAACAAGCATTTCTGGTAGACTTGGATTTTTGCCACTGCTGGTAGAACAGTATGGCCGTACACAATACACCTGAAAATTCAGCTCCTTCCTTCACACTATGGCCTTTGGCATGACAATATGCAATCGCTCCTTTTGCCAATCATTAACATCTGCCTTTTGAATGTGATGTTTGCAGGTCCACACACTTACATACAGTATACCATGAAGGCTGTTTTGTATCTAAGATGATTTGCACTCACCACAAGGAAAGGGAATATCATTCCAGTTATGAAGAGATTAAACCACATTAGAGAGCCAGCAATCATGTAGGCAGCAGGACGGGTTGCCTGGTTAAAGAGCTCCGTAGGGAGAATTATGGTCACCCCAGCTTTTGAGAAAAACATTGTAACATACTGACTTTAGTTAACATTATTTAATGGAGTAGGTGAGGTAGCACTTTTAATGGTGTAACCATGGTTATCACCGCTGTAAGCTTTATTTAATATAGTGCAATGTTAATATGGTAATTCTGCAGTTTGACTAACCTGGTCCCATCCCAAAGCTGAGTATGTAGGTGAAGACACAAGTCATACTCAGGTAAGGCATCCATTGTAGCATGTGCTACAGAGAGATTAAATACAAATGCTGATAAGTTAAATGTCTTATGACATAACAGCTCTGAGTCACCTGGTGTGAACCTGGTATGAAAAAGACAAGTTATCACATACATATGCTCAAGCTAATTACATTATCGCAAATATAACCCTAAAGTGCTTGAGGAACACATTGTTTACACAGTATATTCATTATACTACAGCACTGACATAAATTAAACTCTAAACATTTATAACCCTGCCTTTTTTGGTCAGGGTTGCAGGGCTTCAGGGTTATTTCCCCAGAAAAAACTGGCCCTGGATGGGATGCCAGCCAGTTGAATGGGTGTTACTTTTGCAGCACTGCTGTTCTCTCTCAGACACTGCCAATCATATATCCATGTGATGCCTCACCTGACAGGGGCTCACACCCGGGTCTTTGGTGTGTTGGGATGGAAAATGGAAAATTGAAAACAATGTTCCTTACATTTACTTTGACTTTTATCTAATTGCAAACAGCATGAACCTAATATATTTCATGTTGTTTTCTGGTCAGCTTCATGTAATTTGTTAATAACCATCCATTTGTGCATTTCAGGCCTGCAAAACATTCCAAAAAAAGTTGGGATGGGCTAGTAGTGAGGTAAAAAAACAAGCAAAAACTAACTCAATAATGATGTGATTTCAAACACGTGACGTTAACAGGTATATAATATAATATAATATGATAAGGATTTGGAACAACAGCAGTATCTATGAAAGGCGGAGTCTTGAGGTGCAAAGATGGACACAGGATCTCCAGTTTATCAACAAATGCATGAGAAATTCTTGAAATGTTTAAAAATAATATTCTGAGTTAATTCTCTTATAACGTTTAATGATATTATGCACTGCATAATTTTTTCATGCATTTGTTAACAAACTGGAGATCCTCTGCCCAGCTTTGCACCTCAAAGACTCAAAATGCCGTAGATACTGAGTTTGTACCAATCATGATTACAATCACCTGTTGACATTGCCTGTTTGAAATCACGTCATTATTTAGTTTTTTTTTTCTTGCTTTTTACCTCATTACTAGCCCTAAATTGTCCTCGTCCCAGCTTTTTTGGGGGGAATGTGTTGCAGGCCTGAAATACAGGAATGGATGGTTATTAACAAATGAAAGGAAGTTGACCAGACAAAACATGACATGGGTTCATACAGTCTGCAATGAAATAAAAGTCACATGTAAGAGACACTGCATTTTTAAAACGTTTGCAACTTTTTCTGATTTTGGGTTGTAAACAAAAACATTTGTCAAAGTCACAACTGTGTATATGCATGTCGGTGTTTCTACGTTGATGTGTAGTATACTGTATATTGTTCTGATTCTAATAATCATACCTGAAATGAAAGAGCCACCGTGAAGACTATAGCCCAGCCAGTCATGAGCACATAACCTCCCATTAGAAGCACCCTTCTTCCTTGCCACTCAATTAACAGGTTCTGAACAGATAATCACACTTTTTATTAGTATATTGTGTGGCATAATAAGTGTATGTCTACACCTAAACCTGTATCCTGAACTTCGCTACCTTGAATATTTTTGAGTAGTTTAAGGATATACTAACCATTAGGATCAGGGTAAAATATTAGATCAGTATCTTATCAGATTTTCTATATTTTGATCCATAACTTAGACTATGAATGGGTGTTTTTAGTGAATATAGCATGCAAATCTTAAGGCATACCACTATTACACTTCTTATAGCTTGCTTTCAGTGGTACAGTAAAGAACACAGTATAAAATCAGTATCTGAACTGGCTCAAGAGCACTCAAGGACACTGATATCTGTATTGTATGAGAAATGTATAAAAACAATTATTAAAATACTATTCATCATATCTATTCAGCCAATTGTGGATTAACCTGGTGGAACTGTTACATTTGTCTATCATTATGAGTAATTTAATCGATATAAAATACACAAACAAATGCACACAGCGAAACCTTATAAGGGGACCACTGTGATTTTTTTCTAAGCTGTGTTTAACTAAACCGTAAACCTAAACTTATATCTGGTAATTCATCACAAGTAGTAATTTGTAGCCTGGTTCCATTCCAAAAATGTAGCATTGGTCTTGGGAACTTGTCTAAGTCTGATGAATCAGTCTAACATTTGGGGTGAATTAATTCACACTTGCCAGAACTCAGGGGACTTTATGAGTGGCCTTTCTTCTCAAAGGACAGTTGCATAACATGAGAGAGGATTACGCACTTACACACAGAATACAGGCAGTGAATTCACACGTGCCGGTGCCAATGGTTACATATTGTGTTTGCTCAGCAGATATTCCCGCCTCTTGAAAGATGTAAGAAGAATAAAAGTAAATCTGCAAAAGACAAACATACAAGAAACGCCTTTCTGACACATATCTTGAGGTAAAATGCAAAACAATTTGCTTGCACTGTAAGCTTGGTAGGCAGCACTTATAATGAAAAATAAGTTACATGGGAAGGCAGAATTGTGCTGTGGGGCCATCTCTCTCACCGAATCATTACC
>JAJAGP010003400.1:62752-74972 GCA_025084515.1 Ancistrus triradiatus
CGTCTCTGATCACCAACGTAATCGTTCTATCATTAATCCCTAATTCTGAACTTGATTGAGTTAACCTAGGAATCCTGATACAATTAGTAATTCATCAACTGCCATTATCTAAAGAAATGGAATCATCAGATTTACAGGCTAAATATTTATTGCTACAATTTCTGTTTTTTGTTGTTTTTGGCCTCTGCAGTGCAGTCACCTGTAGCGGGCCAAACGTCAGAGTTCGTGAACCAGATCCTGGAGAACACAGGCAAAGGCGACCCCACTGGAGGTCTGGTGGGTCTACGTGTGCCCACATTAAAAGTCTAGAGGTGTACAAAGGGTACTCGGAAGCACCCTCACCATTTCTGTCTCACACTGTACTGGCCCGACATTCTGCATGCTCATTTCACCAGGGGATCCATCAAAAAGCTTAATGTGGATACATGCATACGAACACCTGGCCACCTGTGCATACGTATGTATATATTCACCCTCCATGCATCTACGGAGTAGAACCTAGTAGTTATCTCTGCACTTCAGTAGTCTGTTTCCTTAACATGTGTGCATGTGGCTGGTATAAACCTCCATCCATAGGATGGCATTTGGCAACATTCACAACCAATGTATGAGATACCTTCGGAATTGTATAATTCTTTGAGAAGGGGAAACGCAGCCAGTTCTCGCTGTAGCCATTTTCTTCTTGCATACAGCTAATTCTGTCAATTGCCCCTTTACTGGATCCAGAAAGTAGCGCTGCTTCTGTACATACAGTAGAAGTTCCATTTTGATTGAGAACTGAAAATGAAATCTTTTAGAGAGAGTTACCAAATAATACACAGCATATTTATCTTTATTTGTTACCCTTATCACTGAGTCTTCAACCTATATCTTCAAGATATAAGTCTTTGCTTTCAATAAAAACTCAACTTTTTGTTCTGGTAATGGGGCATTTGCAGGATTGAACTAATTACATACTTATATGCCAACTTTGAGAAAGCCAATGCAAATACAGTTGCATGTAATCATCTTCATCCGAAACCAATTCAGAGGTCGATGTTAGGCATATAAGACTGAGACAGGGACACAGGATAACAACTGGGCTGGTGTTCTGTTCCTTTTTGTCTTGGTGGACTCAGGGTGAAGAGATAGAGAGAGATTATTGGCTTACTGGAGCATATGGTCCATTAAAATCCCATTCTGTACCTGGGAAGAACTACTTTTTTGTACTGGTGACCCAACGTACTTTGATTTAATGTGTCAGATGACTTTTTTCCTGATGTTGCACCGAAGAGGCTCAAAAGTCGATTCCCAGACTGGGTCTTGTTCATATTTGTACTTAATAAAAGTAAGATTCATTGTGCCTTGTATATGTTGAGGGGATAACGAATCTCACTCGAAAGCTAGCGGACCATTTTTCGAGAAGGAGATCAGCAGGGCAGGTCAGGCATGTGGGTTTGTTAAGTATTTCAGCTTGACAGAGTTGCTCTAAATGAACATAGGAACATGGTAAATATTGATTTATGCCACAGAGTCTATGCTAGGTATCATTAAGATGGCTCTGACAAATATTTTTTCCTCACTCTATTTTGGTACTTTGTTTAAGTGAGAATGGATGTGTGTGCGTGTGTGTGTGTATGTCTATGTGATGGGGTGTTTTAAAACAACTATTCATATATTAAATATGAAAAAAAAAAGATTTGCACACTATATTCTGATTGTTTTGTTTTTCTACCAAAGACACATGCAACGTAAATTGGCAACTAGCCAGTTTAAGTAAGGTTTTGCACAGCTAACCTGACACCGTACTGAATGTAGGAAAAAGTTGTAGGGTCAGGGACTTTTAACGAACTGTGAACATTGCTTGGGTCCAATTATCTACAGAAAGAAGCATTCATTCACTTTCTTCTAAAGCTCTCTTGTGCCGTCCTTTAGATCTCAAGTGAAGTGTTGCTTTGGAAATGTGTGTACTCAGTCAGATCCAGCAGTTTCCTTTGCCCATCACGATGTTGTCATGTAATGCTTTTAGCTAGAACTAGAGAGCTGGAGATGCTTCTGTTTTGCTTATATGTGATATTATTACAGAACCAAAATGTTTACTATTATTACTATCATTTATTGTGCATAAGACGAATTATAAGACATGTACCTTACCTTGCATACATCACGTGTAGTCATTAGTTCAAACAAACACACACACTTTTATATATGTAGTAATGCCAACTTTTGAATCGATATGTTCATTTGCATGATACAGTTCTATCTTTATAAGTAGAATCCTGGACATACAAAAGAAAATATATATATATATATATATATTATTTTTGTAGTGGTTGCCTTGCTGTTTTCTATTTAATGTTCTGTGAACACACACACACACACACACACACACACACACACACACACACCTGTTTGAAATATGTTTGGATATGTTGTATCTTTCAATTGTAAACTTAAGGGGAAAGATCATATTTTATAAAATGTATTAAAATATACATCCATGTACCACCAAACAAACTGACATGTCCAAGCATATCTCAAACCTACACATGGAAATCCTTCAGGCAGGTATGCATTCTGAAAGAAATATTTGTAGTTGCACCATGATAGTTAGCTGCTGCGTCATGTCCAGTCTGAAAAGCTAATGCACTTCCTGATGACATGGCATGTACTTTGTAAAAAGGCTTATTGATAGTCTTGTATTGGTTTTCAAAGTTTTATTTTTCAAAGCTTTTATTTTATATTTAATTAAAGAAGGGATACTATTTTCCTCTAAAACATGAACTGTATTTAAGCTAAATAGTTTTGTACACCATCGTTTGCTTTTTAGTTTCTTTTCTTATTAGCATCATCGGAGGCTATTGCAGTGTGCAGTGTTCTCTCTGTACATAGAAATGAGACTTGTCTCACACACACACACACACACACACATACACACATATATCACTTTGTCTAGACGAAAAAATAAATTAAAATCGCCCTTGTTTGAATGCTGCAGTGAGTACTTGACTTTAATCATCTTGACTAGGATTGGTTCACAGTGAAGTCTCAAGAGAGTGGGCAAGTCCCCGTGTGACGGCACCTGCGTCACAAACTTCATTTGCCTTCAGTAGACATTTCCTATGGAAAATTGCAAATTCTCCTTTGTGTTGTTCTTCAGGTTGTTGTACAGTATTGACGTGTTCTTTTTGGACAATGCCAGAGGTGAATATTATCAATAATTTTTTATAAGTAGTTAGGACTTGTACTTAACCGGAGATATCTGAGGTGTTTTTGGAAGCTTTAGCTTCTTGCTAGTGGCTTAGAAGAAAAAGAAAAAAAAAACTATATCACTGTACTGTAAGGCAAATCTGTTTGCCATAGGGAATTAATCAGACTGCATCATTTTGCCTTTCCGAACACCCATCCATTCTCAAAAATGGCCGAGCTGTAAAAACTTTGCTTCTGTGGGAACTTATCCTGGCGTTCATTGTACCATTTTGAACTAAAGCTCCTTAACCTGGCATTATTTCTCGGTAGTTATGACCAATCTGTTTCAGAACACTTGGCAGTGACCGTGAACACGAGAGTTTTAAGATGGAATGTTGTTTATATGTCAGGGGCCTGCTGAATCGGGAGCATCTCAATGTTTGCCTTTGATTCTTGTGTTGATATTTCAGGTTCTTGCATTTGACTTTATGGCTATGTTCTTAAGTGTTTTAACAGGAGACTCTGTGGCATTTAAACAGTTGAGGAAATGGTTGTCATTAAAAGCCAGTAATGTTTTCTGTTGTTTGGTTTTTAAAAGAAAATGCGAAAAGAGTCTAAGCTATTACATTACGGAAGTGTGTGTGTGCGTGTGCGTGTGTGTGTGCGTGTGCGTGTGCGTTTTCATAGTGGAAGAGAAACTAATTGATAAGGGGCCTCGTCTGCAAATCAGGTTAATCTGACAAAAATCTAAAATATCTTTTGAGGACAGGAATTCATTTATTGTTTTACTATATACTTTTATTATAAGCTCTCTTCTATTTAAAATACCAGTTATGTTTATTAGAATGCATAGCTTGTATTTAGCATGTGTTCCTTCGTGTTATGTTTCATACACCGACATTTACAGATACCACTGTTCGAGATAAACAACGATCCCTTTTTAGTTGCTTATTTTCTATATTTGTTCGCCTATTATCCTAAGACTCACTTATCATTTCAACGTTACTCAGACAACAATGTTATTGTTAACAAATTGCGTTCTTAAAACAAGTAAGCTAGCTGTTCAATCCAAATTATGCTTCTGTCTGCACTATAATGATAATGAAATGAATGTTTGGGTTAAAGCTGCTTTATCATGTTGTAATATTGTACAGAATATCAGTAATCATTCCTTGTTGTGTTCTATTTAATGTGTGAGCCCACTCCTTAATCTAACAACTAAAGTGTTGTATTGTT
Organism: Ancistrus triradiatus; assembly: GCA_025084515.1. Lineage (NCBI taxonomy): Eukaryota > Metazoa > Chordata > Actinopteri > Siluriformes > Loricariidae > Ancistrus > Ancistrus triradiatus. Next base: position 67,157 of record JAJAGP010003400.1, read on the forward strand.
TATTGAGAGATTAAACAGTTGCCACTGTATTTGTACTAAGAATGGCCAGTTCACTTACAGCAGTTTGGATCCCAATGAAAAGTTACTGAAACATGTTCCAAAATGGCTACAGTACACTTTTACAAAGAGAGATGTGTTGATGTGTTTCCTTTTTATTTTGATCACTTGGCATGCCTCGTTTTTTTGTAAACATATGTTGATATGTGAGAAACTTTGCTCTCAGTGGTGCACTTTGTGGCTATTTGTACTGAAATAAGACATTGCTTAAGTTCTCCCAATAAAGAGATAAGTTATTGCTTATTTTTACCTAAAGAAGCTTATCTAATGTCGAGGTTAAATCTAAATGTTCTTCTTTTAGGTGACCATAACTGCTAATAAAGTGTATGGAAAACGTCTTAAGACCATTTGACAAGCATTTCATAAGATGGGGCCTGTCATATTGTTGCTAAATAAACATGCTCTTTCCAGTGTGTTTAACCTCTTAGATGTTTTGTCTGTTTCCTGTCATTTAATGGACTTATCCTGAGCATTTTTTCTGTGCTTCTTATTTTCTTAGGATCAGAAATAGGTACAATAGTTTTAGTCAACAGACTCTTATACTGAAACATCACAGCTTTCAAGTAGAACTCCATTCCTAAAACTTTGCGTGAAAATGTTCTTTTCCTGAGCTTTTTTCGTGGAACAATTTCACCAATATCCGAGTCTGGTAATGGCGCGACATAAGGAAGTGTGATTATGGCGTCGACCTTACTTTTTGTTCAAAACAGAACAACTGTCTTGTGTTAAGAACATTATGTGCAGAGAATATGTGTATTGACTGATGGATCTTAACTTATGAGCACAACGGGGTATATTTTAGGTGCTGCCCATACTTTGATGTAGATAAAATTCCATGTAACTCAAGCTAATACTTAAAGCCTAAAAAGACCCATATTGTAGATGGTTTTACAGGAAAATGCGAAATTATTTTTGAAATGCCTGCAAAATCAGGTGCCTTATTCAACAAGATGAAAATCCAAAATCTTATCTATTGAGTTTTTATTTTTATTTTATAAAAACAAGATTTCTGCCCATAATGCCAAGAATTAATTCAAGATGTTTTTATTGTGTCAAGCTTTTTGCAGAAAGTGAACTGTTGCTGCTTTTCATGTAAAAGCTTTCATGTAAAGATTAATGTAGTCTTCCTTACCTGGAGTTGATTTAATATGTAATGTTTGTCAATTGTATGTTTGGGTTGAGAGACTATCCAAAAAAAGTGCTGCAGTCATAATGTTGACTTGTTTTGAAATATTTATATTGTCAACATACTTTTTTTTTTCTCTTTTTAATTTATGATCTTCATCCTTTACGTGTCCACATGTTCTTGTACTTTTATTTATTTTCTGTAACTCACCAACAGTGATTTATTATTTAAAATGCATTATTCAGTAATATTGAGATACATGAGAAGGCCTTCCTGAAATGCGTTTAGCAAATCCATAGTGATGAGTCAAAGACTTTCAGTGGATCCCTCGTAGGAGCTGGTAGATCAGCCTTGCAAAGACAGTGTCACGCCTTCTAAGCTTTGTGTCCCTTCACCGATGTTCAAGATTACTGTGCCTCCTGAATCCTCTGGTTCTACTGTTCCTCCAGTTGCCAGGTGTACTTGGAGCAGTGTCATTCATTCACCGACATAAATGGCCTTCTGCAGTTTGTTCTCCAACAACAAAAATCCACGTTTTCCAACAAATCAATGACACAAATAGAGGTGCGAACTGTTTGACCTTGATCTAGCAAAGAGGGTGCATAGGAGGCTAAGGACTGTAGTTTTTTTTACTCAAGCTGCCAAACTGATGCAGTCGATGCTCATGTTGTGTGGGTCGGTGAGTTCATATTTTCTGATCGCCTCCATTAAGAAGTCCAGAATCTTCTCTTCATAGCTGCATGGCTTTCCTTTGAGTTGTTGGTTGAAAGGAAGCTGTTCGTTTCGTTTGAGCAAAACAAAACTTGGACTTTGGGTAGGAGTCTTGTCTTGCTGCCCACTGGTGCTGAATTTTGAAAATACATACTTGAACTCCCTCATAGGCATGAGAGCTGTGATTTTGCATGTTATCAGACTCATGGACCCCCCCCCCCCCAACCACCCACCCAAGCCTACCCAACCGAACTCCCACATTACCTTGCAGGAAACTGTGCTGGACAGTGGCTGTTTTGATAATAGCTTGGGCCGCTGCAAACTCTCATGCCAAGGCCTTGTTCTAGATAAAGGATGAACACGGACAGTTCCTGTGGTCAGGTCGGACAGGGGTGTGTAAATGTAGCGGTGATAGCTCTTTTTGTTTGTTTGTTTGTTCGTTTACTTTGAGGAGGACATGGAGTGCTAGTAGGGTCACATGGACTGTTGGGCCCAGATTTATCAGCTTCACACTGAACACATTCAGACAACAACCCACAAACCTGATGCTAACTGACGCTTGTATTCTTTCTGAGCATCACACACATCACACAGCAATGATTTACATCTCCTTCCAAACTTTGCCAAATTTTCTCGGTAATAATTGAGCTTCAACTGAGAGTATGGTTCAGAATAAAATGAACCAGAACCACCAATATGTTTTGGCTCTCAAATCTATACAACATTGACTTTTATGACTGAAAATTCTTACATAAAAAAATCCATACAATTCATAAACTTGATGTAATGCCTCTGATGTTGTATGGTATACATTTAGATGATTTAGCATGGGATATTTAAATACCTAGTACTGTGTGTGTACTCCCCAAGTGTAAAATCTCCTCTTTTGTCACAGTAGGAAGGCTGTATTTCATTGCTAAGTGCTCTGTTCTAGATCTCATGGTGAAATTAAGCAAAATTCTGCAGTGTATCCTACTGAAACTAACAGTTACTTGATCCTATTAGCAATGTCTAGATTTGTAGTTCACATATATGCCTGTTTAAATACAATATCTTGACAGTTGTTCTATTTATGTTTCAGTGTTGTGCTGGAGTTATAGCTTGACGTTTTTTTTTTTTGTTTGTTTGTTTTTTTCTTTCTTTCTGTTTTATTATTTTTAAGGCATAATTGGTTGAAAAATAGCTTGGAGCATTGTTAATGTACCAATATAAAGTAGGGTTAAAATCAGTTGTCACTGATTATTAGACCATGTGTCCATTTTGCTGTTGTGCCTCTCTTTCTTTCTCATTTTGTTTTATCCTTAATTGTCACTGCATTGTATCAGCCCGGAGTTGGTACCACAATTTTGCTTGTAACCATGATAGTTTAATTCCATTATTGATTTTAATATATGAAATAAACATTAGAGACAGAAGAATAATGTCTGTGGAATTTTATTGTAATTACAATCTCAGTAACTCGGTACGGTCCAGACAAGTGTTTGCTTTAAGAAAACAAAAAAAATCAAAGGCAGTAAGAGGTTATAATTAATGACTAAATCTCTTTCTCCTCCACTCCCTGTTCTGATCTGAGTAACTTTTTTTCTGCATTCCATTCTTGTAATGTTTGTAATATTGGCCCAAAGCATGAATTTCCTTGTCAGCATGACAGCACAATTTAACCTAAAATCCAGCCTGGCTCTCTTACAACATGAATCAATAACTTCTCAGCACTGTCTCAAAGGGATTATCGTTTAGCCTTATGTTGACTTTGTGTATCATAGGTCCTACACTGTACCTGCACTGTGCTTTGGAAACAGTCATTTCTCCACTTAAAACTATTTCTGTTCTATAGCAGACATACAGTAAGCTCCAGAATATTTGGCAGCCTAGTAAAATGAGTAAAATGGTTACAAAGAATGTTAAAAACAAAAAGCCTTTGTGGCTGATTAGCTTAATCCCACACTGATAATGCAAGAAAAATATAACCTTTTACTATAAGTAAGATTACATTGGATGTTTTGGATCATTGTCCTGCTGAAAGATAAATCCTGTTGTACGAACAACAGCCCATTAACATCACGTATCCCTCACTTAGGTTCTTTCCTGTATAACCTGTATATCCTTTTTTACAAAAAAAAAATCCCCAGAACCCCATCCACTTAATTTTGGGATATTTGAAAGGAGGTTTTATTCTGACATGCCTTAAATATTAGGATTTTTGTTCATCATAAAATCTGAATGGGCAGAACATTGGCTTTGTGGGTAGCACCGTCACTTCACAGCAAGAAGGTCCTGGGTTCGATTCCAGGCAGAGTAGCCTGTGGTCCTCCCCGAGTCCGGGTAGGTTTACTCGCGGTACTCCGGTTTCCTCCCACAGTCCAAAGACATGCATGTTAGGTGAATTGGTGTTTTTAAATTGCCATTAGTGTATGAGTATGTGAGGGTGTGCTCGCCCTACGATGGATTGGCACCCTGTCTAGGGTTGTTCCTGTTTTGCGCCCTATGCCGCCGGCTAGGCACCGGCTTTACCGAGATCCTGACCAGGATAAAGTGGATAAGAATAAAATCTGTATGTGGATCCATGATGATAAACCACACCATTCAAACCAGTAGCAATCACATATGCATAGTCAATTGTGTCATAACATTTTAATTACGTAAATGTTTAGATACTAGGTTCACATTGTCAACAGATAAAACACAAGGTCAGAGTATTCGGTACAATGTTTTTTTTCTACATGTCAGTGTGACGAGACTGCAGTCCACATTTCAGGCCTTTATTCATTTTAATTACCACATTCAAATTTGATTATAAAAGCTAATATCCACTGCATAACACTCATATGCTTCTAATATAAACAGGAAGCAAGCCATCATGGAAGCCCCTTCACAGCATTCCAGTAACCTTAACCACATGGTTCACTTAGGCAACATTTGTAAGCTCACTGACCCTGCTTGTATGCATCAACGACTCTTTAAACCTTTCTAACAATTGAATTTCCTTATTCTTTAAAATTTCACTGTGCTATTGACTGTGGCAGCTGAAAGCAGGACTTCTACTTGGAGATTTAACATGTAGGCTGCTTAATTCAGTTTGTCTTCGATTGCAATTTGTTGTATTCAAATGTAGTCAGGGATGTGAAAACATTTTTATAGGTTTTATAGAACTTTTAAAGTAGTACTTACAAGGAGTAGGATGAAAAGATGATGTAGTTATACTGTAGGGGTAACCCTGGTTGGCGGCATGTGATATTTCCAACTCAGATCTGAGGAGTGCTCAGACTCAGGAGCCTCATGGCAACAGCATGGAGGAGTACCCTGGGGAAACAAAAACTGGAACTATAATGACAACTCTGTAACCAATGGATCTCACCTCACCAGAGGTGGGAGACAATCCAGACGCTTGGCTCTACAAAACAGGACTTTACCAACTGAACCCCTCTGGTTTGTATTGTATATCGTGTCTGGGCTGAGGGCTGAGTTCTGAGGGTACGTCTCAGTGCATATTCTATTGGTGTGTCCCAGGATGGATCTCCAAAGTCTCAGTGCTCCTCCGGGTGGAAGCCGGCTGTAACGTGAGGTGTGTAGTGTGGGAACATTACAATAATCTCAAGAAGACAGTTATTTTCATTTAAACCTCCAGTATACTTTCTGGTTTGAATAAAAAGATGAAAGCTCCTACAGTACTGAGAGCAAGGTAGTAAACCATCTCAGGTACAGTGCATGCTTTCATCTTTTCAGAAGTTTGTAATCTGATATGAAATACAGTAGTTGCAACTTAATAACTGACCGGAAAAATTAAACTAATCAATCTCTGATGAGAATATTGCAGAATTAAAACATAATGATTTACTGTGTATATACAATTTCAGTCACCCTCATAAACGTTATATAAGCTGCCTTACCTGCTTTACTCTTTCAGTTTTTCTTCATCATTCATTTACATTGTCTGGCTTCTCATACATCCAGCCTACTTTACTTGAATTAAATGTAGCCTATTTACAACGTGATAATAACACATTTTCCACAAGTAGGATGTGACTTAATATCAGAAAGTTATGAATGTGTTGGAGACCATGAAAAGTGGAAAGTGACTCTTTTGTAGGCTACTACTGCGAACAAAATTGTTTCGTATAAGTAAACCTGCAATGAAACTTGGCATTTCGAAAGGGCACGCGAAGGAATCCCTGAACAGGACGGTTGTTTTTCCTCCCCGCGACATTTAAACACTGAAAATGCGCTCGCGCTAACGTTCCACGACGGTTAACTGTAACGGGGATCTAACATTACACAAGTGTAGTCAAAAATGGCATTTGAAAAAGAAGAACAAACTAATACAGAGGACCTTGTACCCGAAATAAGGCAGAAAGACTACGACCAAAATGTTAAAAAATCCGACCATCCCTACAACAAACAGCAGCCGAGTGTCAGAGTGAGTACTGAGGCTCTGGTTCCATCAGAAGCAGGTATGGAATCTCACAGTTTTCCTATAGACTAGGGTGCCAAAATATTTTCCAGCCTAATACTGGTCTAATTTGCATTTACATTTTGAAAGATAATGTCCCAACTGTTATACCCCATATCATGTCTGAGATACCAAACTATATATTCTCATGACAAAAAATTAGAGATGCATGTTTGAGTAACTTGCATAAGGACGATTGGGCTATAAATACTGCGGGATGTGTGACAGGATTCATAGATTGAGAAGAGGTGGTACAGTGGAGTGAATGTCTTGTTCGATGTGTGGCAAATGTATCAAATGATTTTGGCAAAACCAGCAAAAATGACTGATTGTACCTGGGTGTACCAAAGGCCATATTATGAAGGTGGTGAATTTTCAGGTGTATCGAAGCGTGTGGTCACGCAGGTCTACCAGCAGTGGCAAAAATCCCAGTCTATAGAAAATTCTATATTTCTATGTTTATTTATACAACAGTTAGTTCTGACCTCACAATCTGATTGTATTTGTGGTAAAAGCACAGCTTTTTCACACAAAAAACCTTATCACTCCGCAGACAAGTTGCCAAGTGACCACATGCTTTATGGACACATATATATACAAATAACGCAATAACCCGAATAAATAACTCAATTCTGTTGTTTAATTCTTGAATAATTTTATTTTTAGTTTTAGTCCATTTTCCCATGTGCAGACGAACCAGGATCTCAGAGCTGGGAGGTGACATTGCTAACCACCGCACCACTGTGCTGCTGCCTTTGGAAATTAAATAAATAAATAAATAAGAACATTATGCTGAGTGATGAAAGAAACTACATGCGTTCCATAATCATTGACCATAACTAATGTCATTTGCTTAGGGCAAGAATCGCCATCTAGTGACCATTATGTGTCAGTAACAGCAGTGTCTTGTCTGAAGACTCGGTGGTATTTGGATACATTTGGAGTAGCATAGCTAATCCAGGACGGTGCGACATTTCTAAGTATATTCAGGTCAAACTGGCCCGGTGCTTCAGTGCTAAGGCTGGGTAGGGAATTGTTAGTGGTGCATAGCAACAAGACAATTGTTGTGGACCTATTTTTTCAGGGAAATTCTTTGCCAGCATGAAAATGTATTCCGTATTAAATTCAGGGCTTACATGATTTATTTTGTTTCGTTATTTTGTGGTAAAAAAAACTGTTGTATAAAAACAATAGAACACTTGAGGGCTGTGTGTTAGTATTTGCTCATCTGCCTTCACATGCATACGAACTTGAGTGACATCCCATTCTTAATCCATAGGGTTTAACCTCTTGAGACCTCCTTACCCTCCTCGGAGCTCTGATTTTTTTATGTATAAAAACTGAGCACTGTTTTTGAACAGGAGGTATTTTTGTTTTTGTGAAGAGTGTCTACAGATGAGGACTGAGTTAAGCAGAATGAAGTATGAGGTGTAGCAAACCCAAAACGTCATGTCCTCATGTGGGGACGCAAAGTC
>JAJAGP010003401.1:6280-74913 GCA_025084515.1 Ancistrus triradiatus
ACACACACACACACACACACACACACACACACACACACACACACACACACACACACACACACACACACACACACACCTTGCATTCAAAACAGTTCCACAGGTGCATGGTTTTCATTCTCCTGTGCCTTATGGCTCATCACACTTTCCATTGTCATTCTACACACACACACACACACACACACACACACACGCACACGCACACACACACACTGCAGCACCTGTGGGTTCCCTTGTCCCAAAGGGGAATGAATCTCACACAAATAACACCTTCCATTTCAGAGTATGCAAACACTGGAGACTACCACGCCCACACACACACACACACACACACACACACACACACACACACACACACTGTGCTGTGCACTGTGAATGTCAGAGCGCACTGAGCCCATCCGATACTGTTTTTGGCCGTAGTCCCTTGGTGGGTGTGTTCATGCTGCTACTCTAGCCCTTTGTGGGCGTGTCCCGATCATTGCCGCAGCTTTTAAGGGGCTGCTCAAGGGTGTGGACCGACCCTGTTTTGGGCATCCTTGTTCTGACCCATTTTACTCTCTATATCTCGGTGGATGCTAATTAGATCTGAACAACCACTAACTAACCTTCATGCTGCATCGAGACGGTGCAAAAAGCTTAATCATACAAAAGGTGCTGCTGCTGCTGCTATTCCCAAATCCAGCGGTGTTTCCAGGGTACCTCAAGTCTCAGACTTTGACTGATGCCTTTCTCTTTTCTTCCAGAGCATTCCACTGTCTAATCCCTCTCTTGAATCACCACCCCTTTTCACAACTATAGGAACTACAAATCCAAATCAGAAGAAGTTGGGACGGTATGGAAAATGCAAATATATAATATGTGCAGTGCTCCTTACATTTTCTTTGACTTTTAGTTCATTGCAGACAGTATGAAACCAAGATATTTCTTGTTTTTTTCTACTCAGCCTCACTTCATGTGTAATAAACATCCATTCCTGCATTTCAGGCCTGCAACACATTCCAAAAAAAGTTGGGACAGGGGCAGGTTAGGTCTAGTAATGAGGTGAAAACAAAATTAAGTAATGATGTGACTTGGTACAAAAGCAGTATCCACGAAAGGCTGAGGAATCTTTGAGGAGTAAAGATGGGCAGAGGATCTCCAGTTTATCACCAAATGTGTAAGAAAATTAAAATCAAAGAAAGATTGGAAGGGATTTATATATTTCTCTCTCTACAGGGCATAATATCATTAAACCATTCAGAATCTGGAGGAATTTCAGTGGATAAAGAAGCTGGCTTCAAGACAACATCAATTCCAGGGACGTCCATGCATTTATCAACAAAAAGAAAAAGGTAGGACTCAACTATGGAAATCCCTTCCAATCTTTCTTTAAGGAACATTGTTTTTAAACATTTCAGTCATCTTCTTACACATTTGGTGATAAACTGGAGATCCTCTGATCATCTTTACTCCTGAAAGACTCAGCTTTTTGTGGATACTGCTTTTGTACCAAATCATGATTATAATCTCCTGTTTGAAATCATACCATTATTTAGCATTTTTTTATCTCATTATTAGCACTAAATTGATCCCATGTCATTTTTTTGGAATGCATTGCAGGCCTGAAATGCAGAAATGGATGTTTATGAACAACAACAACAAAAAAATTGTTCATGCTGTCTGCAATGATATCAAAGGAAATGGAAGGAACACTGCATCATTTTTTATTTGCCATTTTCCATACTGTCCCAACTTTTTCTGATTTGGAGTTCTACCTTCCTTTAGATGGATCCCCTTTTCAAGATTTCCCAGGTGAGCTCCTCCATCACGCCCTCTGAGAATGTAAGAAAACTTGGCGTTATCTTTGATAACCATTGCCAAACTGATCCAGTCATGCAGTTAGGTCCTCTCAGGCAAATTCGACCCTTCCTTTCCAGGGAAGCCACCCATGTGCCTGTCTAGTTTCTTGTTGTTTCAAAACTAGATTACTGCAGTGCTATTCGAGCTGGTCTAGCTGGCGGCAGCAGCATGTCTGGGTTTCAATTTACCCAAGATGTTCCCCTCATCGGCTCCCTGTACCTGCTGCATCAGAAGCAAAGCCAAAAACAGACCCACACCTTCTCACCTACAGGCTGTAGTCAAACCCCGATGTGTGCCTCGTACCCTTTGAGACACGACCTAGGCTTGACCGGACCCACCACACAAGATTATGGTGGTGTAATGACCTTCCACGGCATGCCTTCAAACGATGACTAAAGACTCACCTGTTCATTCAGGACTTAAGTGAAGGCTGAAACAGCTTTTCTTAGGTACTCATGTGGGGGCTCCAAGGAAAAAAGTTTGGAAACCACTATACCCTACCAACACTTTCTTTATGAGTCATAAAGCTCTGAAGCAAGGCAAATGGCGTTATCTATATGAAGCAATCAGGCGTGATGGCTTTGTTCCATTGGAGTGAGGCTTGATGGCTTGATCCTATGGCATCAAAGAGCAGTTCAATATGTTTACCTCTCAGTCCTGTCCTTCAGTATGCACGAAGTTCACGGCCAAACATCAGGTTTCACCCGCTGATGCATTGGCAGTACACTTGCAGGGACATCGACCGACATTAGTACAGCAACATTATATTTCTCCCAGGGCTTCACAAGTCACATCCAAGAGTACCTTGGCAGGATTCTAAAATAAACGACATCCTGGTATACCTAAATGGGATCTGTGTTTAGATCTAAAAATTGCCCACTGGCAAGGCAGAATGAGATCTGTCCAGGATACCAAAAGGCAGGAGGCTGAATCTGAATTTGCTGTAAAAGCTGGATCAATACTGGAGGATAAAAAAATGTTAGTGTGTGAGAACTGACGGCTTGATGAGCTGACCTCTACCTCAACTGCTCCAAGAGTTTATTTATACCTCGACTGTCTAATATAGTTTACTATCACTCTATTGTTGGTCTAAACTCGGCATGTAGTTCTGACTCAGGCAGATATGTAAATGATTACAGGTGTGGTCTGATTTTTACGCCACAAGAAGGCGTAAAAGTGCTTCCCTATAGTGCTGCCCTATAAAAATGCTCCCAGAGGCAATTTTTGGGTAGTGTACCTCTTGTTGATGCACTCCAACACATTTTGTCCAGTTGACAGATTTTGAGAAGGGGCACATCATTGGCCTGAGAGAAGCAGGATTTTCTTTTATTTGACCATTCTGACCTGGCTGTTAGGAGGTATTGGGAGCAGTGGTGTTATGGGGGCACACCCACAGACAGACCCCCAGTAGACAGGATCATTTGATCCACAGACAAGCACGAGCAGCTCCCACAGTTTGGTTATCCACCATCCAGACACAGGGGGCACCTTCACTACACACCCCTGTCTCTGCCCGGACCATTTACAGGTGCTTAGCAGAAGGAAATTTGTTGTCACGGCAATACATGTCCTGCCTTTGTTTGCAGTGGTGTCATGACCGAGAAACCTGGACTGTTCGAGTATGTATGACGAGCATGGTGACCTCATGGTGAGCTCTACAATCCTGCCTTTGCTGACACACTGCCCCAAATGCTGATGTGATGATCTGGGGAGCCATCAACTATGACAGTCGGTCAAGTCGCCCCAAGTAGTGATACGAGGGACACTAACACAGAAGGTCAGTCTCAGTCCCTCCAGTGGACCCTGCGTCTGCCCTGGCCATACCATCCAGAGAGAGCCAACCAGGGGGCATCCCAGCTCTCCATCACTCTGAATCTGAAGGAGCATTGGCTCATGAAAGTCGAGCTAATTTATTCATTAACCTTCACTAAGTGCTTCGTCTGACAAACCGCAATCAGAGGTGAGTATCAAAACCGAAACCTCGCACCAACCCTACCGGCGCCGCCAGCAGCACCCCGACGTGAGATGATTGGATTAATTTCTACAATTAGCTTCCAGATTTCTTAAAGGTCAGTTAAACCTGAGCCAGCAAGAGCCGGTAAACAAACAAATGAACCCTGAGCGTGAATCGCTGCCCAATCAGGTGCAGTGACCCATGGAGCGCTGGCTCCAAACAACCCAACCGTTGAAATGCAACCCAAACAACGGGCATCGAGACACACAAAGCCTCACACAAACACACAGACCAGCGGTGTGTGTGTGTGTGTGTGTGTGTGTGTGTGTGTGTGTGTGTAATGGTAAGGCATGGCTTTGGTGGGAGAGTAATTGCTATGATTAAACCCCCTGTTGATTTCACTCCTCCTTTCCTGATTCATGCTCGGTGATGCAGATACAAACAAACACCCCACACTCATCAGTCTCTCTCTCACACACACACACACACACACACACACACACACACACATTATGTGCTCAAAAGACATGTAGGTTTCCTGTGAATTGATTTTGATGTGTTGTCATGTATTTCAGAAACAGATCAATAAATCGTCTGTCTCTTTATTCTTACATCTCTTGTTCTGTCTGTCTACTTATATCTTCTAATTTATCTCACTGTCTGTCTGTCTGTCTGTCTACGTCTCCTTATCTATGTGACTGTCTATTGCATTTACATTTAGTCATTTAGCAGACACCCATATCCAGAGCAACAGACAATAAATAGTTTTATAATCCAAGCAGTTGTGGGTTTTGACACAGGTGGGGTTTGATAGTCCAGTACCTTAATCACTATCCTACAGTCTGTCTGTCTATCTATCTATTTATCTATCAATCGATCTATCTATTAATTGATCAACCGCTCTAGTTATCAACTAATCAATCTATCTACCTATCTATCAATCAATCCCTTGAGCTATCTATAGATCTATCAATCTCTCTCTCTGTATTGATAGATCGATTAATCTATATATCTATTTTTCTGTTTATTTATTTATTTCTCTGCCTATCAATTGATATATCAATCTATCTATCATCTATCAATCTGTCTCTGTCTATCGATTGATTGATTCAACTATTTATCTATTTATCACAGTTGATCTCAGTTTATCTCTCTATCATTCGATTCATCAATCTGTCTACCTGTTTGTCTACTTTATTTGTCTACTCAATTAATTGATCGATCGATCTATATCATTTATCGATCTATCTTTATATCGCTCTCTATTGATCGATTGAGTGAAAAATCATTTTATCTATCGATCTACAGTGGTGCTTGAAAGTTTGTGAACTCTATAATTAATATGTCTGCTGAAATATGACCTAAAACATCATCAGATTTTCACTCAAGTCCTAAAAGTACATTTATGTCATCAAAAGTAGATAAAGAGAACCCAGTTAAACAAATGAGACAAAAATATTATACTTGGTCATTTATTTATTGAAGAAAATGATCCAATATTACATATTAGTGAGTGGCAAAAGTATGTGAACCTCTAGAATTAGCAGTTAATTTGAAGGTGAAATTAGAGTCAGGTGTTTTCAACCAATGGGATGATAATCAGGTGTGAATTTATTTAAAGAACAGGGATCTATCAAAGTCTGCTCTTCACAGCACATGTTTGTGGAAGTGTATCATGGCACGAACAAAGGAGATTTCCGAGGAGCTTAGAAAAAGAGTTGTTGATGCTCATCAGGCTGGACAAGGTTACAAAACCATCTCTAAAGAGTTTGGACTCCACCAATCCACAGTCAGACAGATTGTGTACAAATGGAAAAAATTCAAGATCATTGTTACCCTCCCCAGGAGTGGTCGCCCAACAAAGATCACTCCAAGAGCAAGGCGTGTAATAGTTGGTGAGGTCACAAAGGAGCCCAGGGTAACTTCTAAGCAACTGAAGGCCTCTCTCACATTGGCTAATGTTAATGTTCATGAGTCCACCATCAGAAGAACACTGAACAACAATGGTGTGCATGGCAGGGTTGCAAGGAGAAAGCCACTGCTCTCCAAAAAGACACATGCTGCTCGTCCTCTGCAGTTTGCTAAAGATCATGTGGACGAGCCAGAAGGCTACTGGAAGAATGTTTGGTGGACGGATGAGACCCAAAATAGAACTTTTGGTTTAAAAAGAAAAGTGTTTATGTTTGGAGAAAGGGAAAACCACTGCTTCCAGCATAAAGAACTTATCCCATTGTGAAACATTGGTGGTGGAGTATCATGGTTTGGGGCCAAATTTTGCCTGCATTCTGGCAGGACGGCTTGCCATCACTGAGGGAACAATGAATTCTGAATGATATCCGGACTGCAAAGGAAAATGTCAGGGGACATCTGTCCATGAACTGAATCTCAGGGAGAAGGTGGGTCAGGCAAGCAAGACAACGACCCTAAGCACACAAGCGTTCTACCAAAGGATGGTTACAGAGACTATAAAGTTCAGTTTTGGAATATCCAAGCCAAAGTCTGACCTAATCCAATAAATGTTGTGGAAGGACCTGAAGCGGAGCAGCTAAGCTAATTGTGAGGAAACTTTGCCACCAACATCCAGAGCCTGAGCTGTTCTGTATGAGGAATGGACTCAAATTCCTCCAAGCCCGGTGTGCAGGATGGATCAACAGATACAGGCAACGGTTTTTTAGCTGCGTGATTGCTGCACGGGGGGGGTCAACACCAGATAATGAGAGCAAAGGTTCACATACTTTGCCACCACTACTATGTAATATTGGGATCATTTTCTTAAATAAATAAATGACCAGGTATAATATTTTTGTCTCATTTGTTTAACTGGGTTCTCTTTTTCTACTTTTAGGACTTGTGTGAAAATCTGATGATGTTTTAGGTCATATTTATGCAGAAATATAGAAAATTCTAAAGGGGTCACAAACTTTCAAGCACCACTGTATTTACTGATTAATTGATCTAGCTATCAATTAATTGATCAACTGACCAATCTACCTGTCTATCTATCTAGTGATTAATTGATACAATCTTTTAATCCAAGCACTTGCTGGTTAAGGGTCTTGCTCAAGGAAATGGGATTTGAACCCTGGACCTTTTGCTGCATAGTCCAGTATTTTAGGCCACAGTCTCATCTATCTATCTATCTATCTATCTCTGTTAATTTTTTAATTAGCTTCTGTTTTGGGCTTTGGTCCTAGATAATAGAAAATTATAAAGCTGCTTTGAGACAATGCTCCATTGTAAAAAGAGCCGTAGAAATAAATCTAACTTTGACTTTGACTATCTATTGATCAATCTACATTTACATTTACATGTACAGCATTTAGCAGACGCCCTTATCCAGAGCGACATACAATTGGTACAGTCTTACAATCCAAGCAATTGTAGGTTAAGGGTCTTGCTCAAGGACCCAACAGTGGCAACTTAGCAGAGGTGGGATCTAGGTAGCATTACACATAGGTCTGTGGTAGCTTAGTGGTTAAAGTACTGGACTATGGAGCAGAAGGTTCAGGGTTTAAATCCCACTGTGCCACCATTGGTCCTTGCGCTACACCCTTAAACCCACAGCTGCTTGGACTGTAAGACTGTATTTGTTGTATGTTGCTCTGGATAAGGGCGTCTGCTAAATGTAAATCTATTATCAATATGGTTTTGTCTCTCTGTATATTTTTCTGTTCCTACAGATGGATGACAAAGGAGATTTTTTCATGCCACTGAGCACAAACAGTCTGTCTGCTGCATTGTGTTATTACACTGTAATTAATGCATGACCATGGACTCTTACAAATGCTGTATTACAAATCTGTGTGTGTGTGTTCAAACTGCTAGCCAGCTGCCAATCATCATTCAATTACTGCCAATTAGAATGGAGCTGGTGATAAAGTGTGAGCATGATGATAATTATAAGTGTGATAATTGTCTGAATCTTCTTCCTCTCTCTTTATCTCTACTCATGTACACCCACGATCCAGCGATCTCAGAGGGGTGAACACACGCAGAAGCAGTTTTTGTTTACCAAAAAAAAGACGTGTTTGGAAAGCTAAATTCAGCCTGACAGACCGCTCATGGATTAAGGATTTTACTGCAAAGATTTACAGATAGAACCAGTTCCATGTCAAGAACCATCTGAAATAGCTTTCTAGGACCTTTAAGGCTTTACAGCGGAAGAACCATCTGAGCTCTTTAGGTTAAGACGTGTTTTCTAACTGTTGAAAGGCAGAGAAAAAGACTGCAGATGGATGAAGAGATAGAACCAATTCATCTTGAAATACACTCTGAAATGTGATATAATAAGGTTCATTACCCCTTAAGATGGTGATAGATAAGTAGAGAAACAAACAGACAAATACATCAATAGATCAAAAGATAAATTAAAAAATATATAGATAGACAGGCAGCTAGATGGACAGATAAATCAATGCATCAGCAGATCAGTACATCCATAGTTCTTTATATGTATGAATGTAATGATGATATATGTAAGTGACTGCAATATTAGTTTACTGGGGGAAACTGTACAATTGAAGTTAAAGGAGGCTCTAGTTACATTGTTAGGCCGTCTCTAGCCCTGGATACAAGATGAGACACAGTTAGGCATGCAGGAAAACAGGTTCTGTATGATATCCTGTGGCACATTTACCCACAACCCTACTCGAACCCGCCCGTCATCAGATCCCAAACAGAACCTGAATTCATCACTAAAGACCAAATGGTTCCAGGAACAGTCCAGGTTTCTCGTTCCACTACAAACGAAGGTGATGGTCGCTGGCTGTCAATGGAAGGACACGTAATGGGCACCATGACAACATATTTCCTTCTGCCTAGCACCTGGAAATGGTCCGGGCAGAGACAGGGGTGTGTAGTGAGGGCGCCCGCTGTGTCTGGATGGTGGATAACGGAACTGTGGGAGCTGCTCGTGCTTGTCTGTGGATAAAACCATCCTCTCTACTGGGGGTCTGTCTGGGCCGTCCGGAGCCTGTTCACCCTGTGTGTGTGTGTGTGTGTGTGTGTGTGTGTGTGTGTGTGTGTGCCCCCATAACACCACTGCTCCCAACACCTCAGATAGGTCAGAATGGCCCAAATGGAGGCAGTTCATCAAAACCACCATCCTGCTTCTCTCAGCCATTGATGCTCCCCCTCTCAAAGCCTGTACACTGGACAAAATGTCTTCGAGTGCATCACCAAGAGGTACACTACCCAAAAGTAGCCACTGAGAGCCTTTTTATAGGGCAGCACTATAGAGCAGGCACTTTTATGCCCTCTTGTGGTAAGAATGATGCACTGCATGTGCATGCATCCAAAAACTCACACAAATGCCTACAATTATGCAAAAACAAAAACGCAATGCCCTCCAAAAGTGAAAATATCATTAAGTCATTAATCATCAATGATGGCATTTACTGCTTTCTTTCATTCAAACTTGGTTGTCTCAAGCCAGTACACCCAGTTACAGAAATCAACCAACTGTGGAAAATCCCTATAGTCCTACGTAACTGCAATCATTTCATGTAATTAAAATATTAGACGATTATGTGATAATTGGAACAGCCCTGTACCTAGTAAAAAGGCCAGTCAAGTAGCGAGTAACTTCTCCAGATCTTATTTAAGTAATCAAAATAGAACCGCAAAAATCACAGCCTTATTTATGTAGCGCATAAACACAAAGAAAATGTGTCAAAAACATTCAAAAGTTCTCTTGAAATTTTAATGGTAATAAAATAAACAAAACGTAAAATAGCCATTTGAGAGGTGAAGTAAGGACTGATTCCTATGCCTTAGTAAAACAAGACACAAATAATAAATGAAACCTTGAAGAAATGACATCAATAACATAATGACCCTTAAAAAACACTGCTGTAGTCAGATATTGGATTTTATATGCAAGGCGAACACAAACGTTTTCTACCATCTTTTTACAACAGCTTTAGTAATGAAAGGTTGAAAAACACTCACAGAGACGAGCTCGCTCAAATTCAAATACTAAACTCAGCCAGCTAGAGAAGGCTTAGGGACTGAACGTCACAAACCGCTACAGTATAAGGTTTATTCCTATGAACATTACTAATGTATTATAGCTAAAGTAAAACAACTTTTAACTTTTTAGCATCATGCTTGATAATCTTTGCCTGCTAAAGTTAGCTGATAACTCCATCAGACCTCATTACCTCATCAAATCCATAACTTACCATGATTTGCTTTCTCAGGTTGGACTTTGAGTTGTTGCTCGCTGAACGCTCCACATTTTTAGCAGGACAGAGATGGCAGCGCATGATATAACGATCGGTTTGGTTTTGGTAGTAAAACCAGTAAGTAAATGTAAAAAGTAGGTCCATGTAAATGTAGCAAATGTAGACTGTTCACCTCTGGCTACATAGAAGGTCACGCAGGTCAAATTCCATTAGTTGCTCTTCAAAATGTTAAAGACAAGAGAAAAGTGCGGTGATTTTCATAAGTGAAGGAATGGTTATAATCTGAAAATGCCCAATCAACCAGAACTGTGACAAACTCGCCTCTATCCAAGACATGGAGGAGGAGGGTAAGAGAGGCAAAGAAATCCCAGACAAATCCCAAAAGGAGCATCATGGGCTCACCCAGTCCCCAAATCTACCATCAGATTTAAAAAAAACCTTTATTGTAACCACAAATGTAAGCATCTGGGACTGGATCCATAAAAGTGTCTTAAGAAAGAAAATCTTCTTAAATGTGTGCTTTTTCTTTTAAGAAAAAAGTTAGGAAAACCTTTTATTCTTCAAATAACTTCTTAAGAATGATCTGATTTTTAAAAACTCTGTTCTTAAGAACAATTCTAAGAACAAGTGGTATTCTTGAAAACATTCTGTTCTTAAGTGTTTTCTTAACCTTACAGTAGAATCACACTCATCTTAGGCTGTACGAGTCGACGAGGTAAGCATCGAAACTTTAAACCGTTTAGTTGACAAGGTTTAGGCAACAAAGTTTAAATGAAAAAAGTTAGAAAGCCTTTTTAGTGAAGGTCATATTTCTTGATTGTTACATTTTTCTGAACGCTTGGTTTGATGTGTTTCCTCTGAGCAGATTAAACTAAATAACAGTGAATACAATTTCAGAATCCGTATCGCACCATATATGGTAAGATGTCAAATGGAATGAAACCTACGTAAGAAAACAACGAAGATTTTCTGAAGATAATATTTGAGAACATTCTTACATTCCTATTCTTAGTGTTTGTCTTAAGAACCTTCATGAGCTTTTTCTTAAGAAAGCTTCTGGAGTTTTAAACGTTACCGGGACTTTGACTGGAACGGTGTCCTGTGGTCCAGATCTCTCACTCAAACGCTCGGGGCAAAAGAAGAACTGAATCGAACCTGATGCCCGCGGTTAAGTATGGTGGAGGATCGGTGCTTTACAATGATCCAACACAAATGTCCAGGTCATCACGGAAACGGTTACTGACACATCAAACTTCTGCCATGACCCTGAAGTAAAGTCCATAGTAAACCTGTGGGGGGCGCTATAGAGGAAAGAGAACCCTTGAGCATCTGTATCTCCAACCTTAGACGATCTTGGAAAGGATTAAACGCACTGACTGATCGATAGATCAATTGATAGCAACGTTATTAATAAAGCTTCCTCAAGAGGTAACAGAACCAGCTCCACTTCATAGATTAAGGTTACTTACACCTTTAAAACGCTTTTTAAAGGTTAACAGATGTGTAGCTATGGATCAGGGTATGGACCAGGTTGGTAGTCAGATGCCAGATTGATTAAAATCACCCTTCTTTGTGGGTTCTTTAGATGGTTGCAGCTCTAGATTGATTTATAATACTCCTAAAAATAACGGTTCCTCCTACGTTCTTACACATCATTTATTACAGGTTTATTACTGTGTGTGTGTGTGTGTGTGTGTGTGGTAGCAGTCGGTCCCCACCTTCTCCTGGATCCTCCTTCTCGTGGCCTCAGTGCTCGTCCTCCACCATCATCTTCCTCCTCTTCCTCCTCTCAGTAGTCCTCCTTCCTCTCTCCTCTTTGAGCGCAGAAACATTAAACTTTAATAAGGCGCCATCTTCCTGGCGCGCGAGAACCCCACCTTACGCATCAGGGTGGGGGGCAAACGAACGGGGAAAATGTGGTGTGTGTGTGGTCGGTGTTTTTTTTTGGGGGGGGGGACAAGGGTATTGGGGCAAATGTTGGTTATCAACCAAGCCGCACAAAATATTCTAGCCAAACCTATGGGTCCTGATCACATAGTGCCTCACCATGGAGATCAGTGCGCCTTTACCATCAAGGAACGCAGAGAGGTGGCCAGATTGGAGGGAATTCCTCAAACGGGTGGACAGACCTAACTGTATGGAAAAGAGAGCCCGGTTTCGCAAAACGTCTCGGTATGGGTCCCAAAGAGACGAATACTCACGAGCAACGCGGCTTAGTTTGCTTAACGCCGTTGCAATTAGAGGGAATTAGAACCTATCTGGCAACCCACTAGAACCTGCCGCATATAGATGTCGAGAATGAAGGGAAAATAAGGATGCGACGCGCAGGGAAATCGGATTTACGCACGGATGGCGATGCACAAGACGATAAGACACCAATACGAGATTAATACGAGCGTAAATATTTAAGAATTTCTCAAGAATAAACAATAAACACTGAATTTTTTAGGACTGATTTAGCTAGAGCACAAACCCATCAGCCATACAGGTGCATACGATTTGAACTGCTAAATATCACGGTTATTATTCATAATACGAATTATTATAGTCATTTATGTTCCTACACATTTAATACCTCTATGTGCCAGCAGGATTTGTACAAAAAAACAGGCCTGCATGCAATTAAATAAATAAAAAACCCGCATCGGATAGAAATTAATAAATTATTCGCTATCACGCTGAAAAGGTCACATTAAAACAGTTCGTTTTAAAATATTAATGCACCCAATAACAGCTACCATCCAAGCCCTCGTATAATCGGTGATACGGATAATATTACTAAATCGTTGCCAGTATAAATTCAGATTTACAGCATGCACGATCCGCCCAGGTCAGGGTTTAACGCACGCGCGCACGCATCCTCAAAAAGTCCCCGTTTCACAACCACACACACGGCGTAAAAAAAACAGAAAATCGGCTTCTCTCCGGGCTGAAAAAAGCAAACAGAGCCGCCCCGGGTATCAAGCCTGGGCTTAAATAAACAATTTAGTCCATCAGAATGAGTCCGTGTGATTTCAGCACAGACGCTCCCGCGATGCGTCCCTCATTGCGTCTGGACTCAGGGTTGCCAGGTTGGAGGACATGCCTCTTCCAAGGTTGCCAAGTTGTAATTCTGGGCAAGGGGGATTTGTATATAAGTGCAATTGCATTTAACTTGAGCACGTGCAATCTGACGATCCTACAAGTTACAAATCCAAGGAATGGAGGGTTAAGGGTCTTGATCGATGGCCCAACAGTGGCACCTTCACCCTGACTGACAAAAACATAACGCACCCAGATAGAATCGCTGTAAAATTCAGCAAGCAGTTCTGTCTCAGGCAGATATGTAATGGAGTACAGGTGTCAGGTGTGCTCTCAGAGGCTACTTTTGGGTAGTGTACCTTGGTGATGCACTCAAAGACATTTTATCCAGTTGACAGTCGTTGAGAGGGGGAGCATCATCGGACTGAGAGAAGCAGGATGGTGGTTTTGATAAATTACCTCCATCTGGGCCGTTCTGACCTAGCTGCTAGGAGGTGTTGGGAGCAGTGGTTTTATGGGGGCATACACACACGGTGAACAGGCTCCGGACAGCCCAGACAGACCCCCAGTAGAGAGGAGGGTGTGATCCACTGACAAGCATGAGCAGCTCCCACAGTTTCATTATCCACCATCCAGACAGAGGGGGCACCCTCGCTACACATGGGTGGACCATTTGCAGGGGCTTAGCAGAAGGAAATTTGTTGTCATTGCGCCCAAGAAGTGTGTCCTGCCATTGACAGCCAGCCACCGTAGCCTTTTTTCTGTATCATGAACGAGAAAGTTGGAATGCTATGGACTGGAACCGTCTGGTCTTTAGCGATGAATCCAGGTTCTGTTTGGGATCTGATGATGGTCGGGTTCGAGTATGGAGGCCTCATGGTGACGCTTCAATCCTGCCTTTGCTGTGGAGCGACACACTGCTCCAACTGCTGGTGTGATGATCTGGGGAGCCATCGCATACGACAGTCATACGACAGTCACTAGGGTCACCTCTAGTAGCGATACGAGGAACTCTAACAACTCAGCGATAT
Organism: Ancistrus triradiatus; assembly: GCA_025084515.1. Taxonomy (NCBI): domain Eukaryota; kingdom Metazoa; phylum Chordata; class Actinopteri; order Siluriformes; family Loricariidae; genus Ancistrus; species Ancistrus triradiatus. The sequence goes on from JAJAGP010003401.1 coordinate 20,308, forward strand.
GTTCAGGACATGCTGTATACCTCCATGATCAACCATATCTCATCTTGTATCCAAGCTAGACGCAGCCTAACAGGGTAGCTAGAGCCTCCTTTAAGTTAAATTATACAGTTTTCCCAAAATAAATGTATCCTTTCACTCTAATATTGTAATCACTTACAACCATCATTACATTCTATATATAAGCTGCACTACAGGTGTAACTAGGGGTGGCTGCCACTCTGGCGGCGTCTCTAACGTGTCTCAGAGAGAAGGAGTGTGTGTATGCGTACGTCCTGAGATGGCCTTGCATCCTGCCATGCTGGTTAATCCTAAAATTTCATTCTAGCATGACAGTCAAACCAGCCCAGCAAGCAGAAATCTGCCAAATCTGGCAACACTGACATCAGTAAGTTCTTCCTCCTCCTCGTCCTCCTCCTCCTCTTCTTCCTCCTCTTTATCTGAATAAAACCTGCCCTTGCCAACCTGCTTCCCACAAGACATTGCACTCGGCGGTGCCCTTTAGGTTGGTATAAATCTGAAGCTGAGCTCAGGACGAAGAAGAGGAAGAAGAAGAAAAAGAAAAGGCCTCTGGTTTGCTTTGCATGAGGTGACCTGTTATTAAAATCCGGCTCTGCTCGTCTTCAGTCCTGTAAGCGTCCTGGACCCGCTCCAGCAGTTTTGCATGGTAATTCAAACAGGGTGCCAGGGCACAGGGTGGCGCTGGTACGAGCTGAACAAGTGCGACAGGATCACTGTGGGGTTTATACAACGTGTATTCTTACAGTTACCTTCAGTCATGCATCAGCAACAGTTTCTCAGCTCTGAGAGGGTTTGGGGAGTCCTCTGGTGGTTCGTTCCCATTGGTGGATGGAGTAGATGGTCCATCTTTATCTGTAGATCTACAGAATGCCTCTGTGTGGTAGCACCACATGAAAATGCACCTATATAATAATATACAGACCAAAAACGATTTTGTCTTAATTGTTAAATACATTTTCAGATTGGATAAAGCTGATAAAGATATTGAAGGATAGGGGTTACTAAACCTGGATCTTTCTATGCTTATAATACTGCTCTATGAGGCCATCTGCCGGACAAAATATAGTATAGCATTTATATATATATGAATGAAAATAGAGATAATTAATGAACCGGTTTAAGGGAATAATTTCCTTTCTTAAAAACGAAATAAAAGAAAAGGGGATTTTTTTCTAATTAAGTCTAAAGACCTTTTTTCTAAAATGTCCCTTCAGTAAGTGGAAAATGTGAATTTAAGTTTACTACAAGATTTCACTGAACTGACGTTTTCGATAAAACCGAAACAAAGCGTTTCTTACTATATGAAATGCATTCTCACCTTTTATAAACTGCATAAATAAATGTGTTAGATGTGATTTGTGTCATTCGAACTCCAAACAGTAAGGTCACAGAACGATAATCTGTGTTTTACATTCTGTTCATTTATTATTCGATGATGAATTAATTCAGAATTTGAATACAGCCTGATCACTAAGTTTAAAACACAATGTAAGCTAACTTGTGGTTTTAGAAATATGTTTTAAATCAAGTCAAGTCAAGTCAGATCTATTTATATAGCGCTTTTTACAATGGAGCATTGTCTCAAAGCAACTTTACAAGTTTAGATTATCTCCTAATAACTACTTCCAATCCCAAATCAGTTATGCAGAACATGCTTATGTTTCCATCGTTTCGTACAAAGTTTGTCCTCAACTCTTTCTCAGTCCAGTTTTAATCCAGTTCTCAAGGTGAGATAAAAATGATCCCGTTATATGGCGTTAAAGCTCTCCTAGATTTATGCTTCAACCCAGTTGAAATGTTTAATCCTGGATAAAGTGTCGATTGGATTACGAAATCCAGATTCAAATCTTAAGGATTTTTCTTTTACGTTTTCTGCTGTAGGCTATTTGTTCTTCTCAAATGGAACCTAATCGATGGAAATAAAAGCCTGGAGGTGAATGAATGTTTTGGTCCAAGTGCTTGCTTCAGTTTAGTCCCTGAATGTAAAATTTATGATAATTAGTGTTATAGTGTAATAGTGCAAATAAAAAAAAATGATCGTAGTCAATCGTAATTATAAATAAATAAGAGGAGCTTATAAGGATCATGTCCACCTGCAGAGAAGAGCCTTTTTATCCTTCCTGTCGTGTTCGGGTCAAATCTGACAGATTTACAACAAAACGCTCATAAATATTGTGTTTTACATCTGATTGCCTCAAGGCTTTATGATATCCTCCACACTATGCACTTGAACATATAAAAGTGATGATCACCTCTTTCAATGAATTTTGAGTGCTTTAGTCAGTTTTGTTACACCTGTGATGTTCCCGGTCAAAAGTGACCGCCATAGGAAATGAATGGGTATTCAGACTATATTCATCCATCAGACAGAAAACATCCCCATACACACCACTCAAACTAATTCACTCACTCACTCACCCACACACATTTCAGACTGAACAATGTCTTTTGCTGGTACACATCTCTTTCCCGCGCTTATGTGCCGATCCTCCCACGTGAACCAACCAAACCGTGTTTCTTCAAACATTTTTAAATAGGTTTTCACATTTTTTACACTGTATAAAGAAATTTATTAATTTAGATTTGTCTCTCTCATTCGAACCCCAAACAGTAAATTAACACATCAATAATCTGTGTTTTACATTCTGCTAATTTATTGTTTGATTTATTTACAATGCAAGATTAAATTAAGGTTTGTGTGTGTGTGTGTGTGTGTGTGTGTGTGTGTGTGTGTGTGTGTACAAAGTTTGGCCTAAATGCTTTCTCAATCCAGCTTTAATCCAGCTCTGAAGGTGGGATTAAAATGATCCTATTATAAGGTATTAAAGCTCTCCGAGATTTCTGCTTCAGGTTTGGAAAAAACCCAGTGGAAGCATTTAATCCTGGATAAATGGTCGATTGGATTACGAAATCCAGATCCAAATCTTCAGGACTCAGAGATTTATTATCCATTAAAAAAACATTTTCAAGGCTAAATAGATCGCTTTAATCTGGTCAAATATATTTTGAAAAACCGACCTCCGGACATTGGATTTGTACCAGATCCTCGAAAATGACCCATTTCACATTGTCCAAAATAGGGTTTAATTCACTCTTAAATAAAAGCAAACACTTAAAAAAAGTAAACACAACCTCAAATGGTAAATATTTCACAATTTAATACACGACAAAAAATACATGACATGTTCAAAGGTCTGGGCACTTTTCCAGATGATTCTGTTCATAAATCATGTTTAAACCATGTGTTTGTGTTGCTTGGAAGTCGAGCTGTTTGAATTTGGATTGTAAGATTATATCAGTATCCGTCGCTCTGGATAAAAGTGAAATGGCTAAATGTAAATATAGATCGAATCTAAATCAAATTCATGCAAACAGTTTTTTTTGTTTGTTTGTTTGTTTGGTTTTTTTTTCGGAACAAAGAAACTTTACTCCGTGACCACTAGAAGGCACCATCTATCCTTCACTCAGACTTACACGGGTTTTCCCTTACATCTGACAGTGCCTAGGTTATTTACATTATTTTTTTACATTTATATCGTTGAGCAGATAAATTGGAAGTGCTGAAGTCTTCTTAGCAAACAAGCACTGCCTGGGTTTGAACTCTCAATCCTGAACCCAAAAACTTCTTTCGTTTGCATAATATTAAACCATGTTTTTCTTTAATTTCCCCGCTTCTGCTATTGTCACTTTGGCCTTGGGGTTGATCTAAGCGCCTGCACATAATGATTCTCTGAATGTATATTGCAAGGTGTACTGCAGCAGATTTCGGCGGGTACACGTCAGGCTGAATTATGTAGAAGGACATAATCCCCATGGCTCCAGACCTGCGCTCTTAGCCCCACACGCACTGCCAGACGATTCATGACCTCAGTGCACTGTCAGACGGGAAGAGGAAATATGTAGCGTTTGTTGACATTTATTGAAGATCAGATTTTGATAGTGATGTTTCAGTGCCTGTGTTTATCACTGTACGCATTTGCGTTGCTTTTTGAATGTTAGATTCAGAAATTGTGATCGTATTATTAATAATAACGTTTTGTTGAAGATGTCTAGATAGCCGTTAGCTAGCTGGCTAACAGGCGTTTCAGATGTGTTGTTGGATGGAACGATAAATACGTCAATAAAACAGGCTTTTTCTCTCTTAAATTTCTGCAGTAGTCACTTTTCTCTACAGTGAATACCTCCACTTAGACGCACATGTCCTTTATACAGCCAACAAAGATGCTGAACTAACATATATTAAAGACATGAAATAAGTGGGGCAGTGGCGCCAAGACTGAGGCCGTGTCTCAAATCACATCCATAGACTGATATAATATACGTTATATAGTAATAATAGGATAACCTTAAGGTAGTTTTAATTTTCCACATCCCTGTATCATTATTGACGTTCATTATATCTACAGGACAAAGTTACGCTTCTATTCAGTCAAATTTTCATATATAACCTTGTATAAATTGTATGTTACATGTGATTTACTTCATTCTGCACAAATATGAATAAAATGCAGTGTAAAAAATCTTGAGCTCTGTAAAAAAACTGTATTCTTGATGTACCGTCCACACTATTCTCTACATTTGTGTATATATTTGAAAGTATTACATAAAAATATGTCTGAGGTCGTGTGAAGTGTCCTCAGTCTGTGATGGTTCAGAGTGCCATGTCATCTGCCGGCGTTGGTTTTATCAAGTTCAAGGTCAGCAGCCATCTACCAGGAGATATCCTAGCACCTGCCCACAAGGCCAAAACTACTATGACCATGATATTAATGATCAGTTGTGCACATTCTTTGGGGTATTGTCAAGAGAAAAATAAGACAAAAATAAGAAACGCCCGACCCAGCAATACAAATGAGCTGAAGGCCACTATCACAGCAACCTGAGCTTTAATAACATCTAAGAGCAGTGCCGCAGGCTTATTGGCTCCATGCCATGCTGTAGTGGCAAAGTAACTCATGGTAAACAAGCTCCTACCAAACACTGAGTGTACAAATTACAGTATTTGTAAGAAGCTGGACATTTCTGTATTGTGCATTATCTGCTTGATCACATGACATATTCTAATAATTTGAGATACCTGATTTCTGATTTCCATGAGCTATAAGCTATTCGGTCAAAAGTAAAACAACAAAGGGCTTTAAACACAGTATGTCACTTTAAATGTAATGAATACAACATATACTAAGTCCCACTATAACACTGTTAATTAACGCATCGATGTTTGTCGTGTCATCCACGGGGCTCCCACTGAACATTTAGTATCTGCACTACATGCATTTACTATTTACTGATGCATCTTTAGAAGCAAACAGAAAAGAAAAAGCAAACAGTGTACTACTATTAACAGCATAGAACGTTCCTGTTAGTTCAGCATCTTTGTTGGCTGTATAAAGGACATGTGTGTCTAAGTGGAGGTATTCACTGTAGAGAAAAGTACTACTGCAGAAATTTAAGAGAGAAAAAGCCTGTTTTATTGACGTATGTATCACTCAATCCAACAAGACATCTGAAACGCTTACGTTAGCCAGCTAGCTAACGGCTATCTAGACATCAACAAAACGTTATTATTAATAATACGTCGAACATTCAAAAAACAACGCAAATGTGTACAGTGATAAACACAGACGCTGAAACATTGCTATCTAAACATATAATTATTCACTTAAAGCTGCCCTAGTCCTTTCTCTTATTCAATAAATGTCAACAAACGCCACGTATTTCCTCTTCCGGCAGCCAGACCGGAAGAGCAGGGCGTAGTCGGCAGCGGCGCCAATTATCCAGTAAGAGCGGTTATTTAGACCATGGGAATCAAACACGTATTGCCCTAGATGTTTAAAAAGAGAGGAATTTAGTTGAAATGTTCAAGGGCGTGTTCTGGTACTCTTTTTAATCCTCATTAAGTCGATCTTTTCTCCTCTCCAAGTGACAAACACACCGGACGGTAAACGGAGATCATCTCCAGGTAAACAGGAGTAAAACCAGAGGTCTCTAGATTACGATTACAGAAATCCATCACGGAGGTTTAACTGCTAAAACGAGTGCAGATACTGAAAGTGAACACTACTGGGATGACAGAGCAACCAAACACCGGACAGGTAGCAAGAGACTGAGCCGCCTGACACCATCTTCCATCAAACGGCAACATCATAAACATGGAACTGTTATAAACATGGTTTGATTTAAAATGTAACCCACGGAACAACCTTTGTAGCTGTTAACAACCAGGCATGAGTTTAATTCAGTAAGCGTACTTGTGTTACATGATAAGACACTAAACTTTTATAATTTCTATCGGTTATCAAGCTGTCTCCCTTTTCCCCATTGGTTAGGAGGGATACGGCGGGAAAACAGCATCACCTACTTGGGGAGCGGGGAAAACGTCAGTCAGCGAGAGAAAGGAGAAGTACTGTTGTTGTAGTTGTGTATTTTGGTTTCCCCCTTATAATATCTCCTTGTGTGAACACCCATCAGGCCTGTAACGGGGTTTTTATTTCATTTTATTTTCTTTTTTTTTGCCGGCTGTATATTGTGTTTATGGGTTCTAAGTCTCCAAGAGTGTAGTTGTGTTCACTATTCTTTCTATTCTAAGATAGCTCATCGTATTTGTTTACAAACAAGTGTGTTAGGAGTTACTCGCTAATTTATGAATTGATGGGTTTATTGAGAGAATACCTGTTTATGTATTGTTATAGTAAGGTTTCCTTTTAGAAATTCCATGAATTTCCCTGGCGTTTTATAGAAAAGGGGTCCAGTTCATACTGGATGAGTTGATGAAACAGGGTTCATTTAGAAATGCTGGTTTAAAAAGCTTAATTTATTATAATAAAGAATTTTAAGATTATCTTTCTTACTCACTGGGACCACACTTCAGATCTCAGGTTTACCAAGCCAGGGTTATTTAGGAGATTGAATCTGTAAGTTATCTTCACAGGAAAATTAGTATAAAGCAACTTGAGGCTTTGTCCTGCTGACTGGGGACCTAGAAAGGGTTATATATGTACTGTCTCGTTCTATTATATCAAGCTAGCGGGCTAAAGCTGAGTCTGAATTTGTTGCTTGTATTTTATTTGCTAGGTATTCTGTTATACCGCCACCTGCTACCTGGGAAACAGTGTTACTAAGTAGAGTGTTTTTAAGAATTTGGATATGTTAGTTAAAATAAGCATGTTGTTTTTGTCTCAAATACATTATTTATTTACTTTTTCTGTATGCCCCTTTGTAGTGGATATCAGATATGGATATATTTGCTGTGAACTAATTAAAGTAGATATTTTTGCAGTTTTTATATTTTATTAACACTTGTATGTAAGCCAAATAAGGACACAAGTTATTTTAATTCTCTTACATTTCAAATGAGTACCCAATGGTGAGAGTACTCAATGAGTTTTATGGTCAGATGAGACCAAGATTGAACAAAATCCTAGTGAAAACCAAACACAGCACAGCAGCCAGAATAATCCATCCGTACTGTGGAGCACGGTGGTGGTAGCATTATGTGACGGGTGTTTTTCTTCAGTGGCTGTACTATGTATTACAAACATGCTGAAGGACTGGATGATGATGACGTCTTTTGATATGATGCATGCTTTCTAATCTCAGCTCATCACCATGGAGAAGTTGCCGTCCATTCTGCTGGAAGCTCTGGATGAGTTGGAAGATAAGGAGCTGAAAAAATTCAAGTTTCACCTCAGCCATAAAATGTTGGAAGGTTTCACACCCATCCCAAAGGGACAGCTGGAATCTGCTGATTCAACTGATCTCACAGACAAGCTCATAGATGTTTATTGCCTTGAAGGAGCAATGAGGATTGCTTTGTGCGTTTTAAAGAAACTGAAGAAAAATGCACTTGCAGAGAAAATTACTAGTGAGATGCAGACAATTGGCCTCACAGAGGAAGGTCTGTGTGAGCCTGAAAAGAAGAAATTAAGATTGACTGAAGAGAAAGCTGCGATAGAGAGCGGTGTGGAAAATGACGCGTGAGTCTAAAACAAATTAAAAACAAAATGTTTAGCATTGATTTCCTAGTATTGTTTTATGATATGATATGATATGATCCATCTTTTGTCTTGCTTCAGGGGTGGGTTTAATAAAGCAGTTGACCAAGGAAACAAGTCAGCAGGTAGGTCATGTGTAGAACTTTCAGTAGAGTTAGGCTGTGACCATATGAGAGTTTACATTTGAAAGCGGGCACATTTGTGATGCCCATGTTGATTTAATCCCAAAACATATATTGGCTGCTCTAGAAATTGCTCTTTGCTGTAAATATCATGTTGATTGTTCTGTGGTGCCTTGTAAGGGACTGGAGCCCAGTGGACCCAACATCACCAAATTCAATTATTTACTAAAGCTATCTTACGTAAAATGGCTTTAAAATGTTCTAAAACCTTACAATTTAATTTTCAAGAAACCAACTGGACATTATTACACTAAATCATGTTTGTGGAATCATTTAAGTAATACTTAATAGTAAATGACTGGCTCAATATTTTTTTTATCTCAAAGAGACGGCGGCTGATGTTCTCCTGAGGGTAAAGGCGACACATAAGAAGCGATTAAAGAACAACTGCAAATACACACATGAATGCAACAGCAAAGGAAATACCCCCTTACACCAAATATACACCAAAGTTGAAATCTTGGAGGGAGAGAGAAAAGAAGTCAACCAGGAACATGAATTCCACCAGATTGAGAACGGTCACCAGAGCACCAATCGCCCTGATACCCTAATCAACTGCAGCGACATCTTTAGATCTGTGAACATGGAAACCGATGAGGATGAAGAACATGAGATCAGGACCGTGTTAATGAAAGGCATTGCTGGTATTGGGAAAACTGTTTCTGTGCAGAATTTCATCTTGGACTGGGCTGAAGAAAAAGCCAATACGGATGTGGATTTTGTGTTTATGTTCACACTTCGAGAACTGAATTTGTTAAATGGAATGCCCTTCTTCTTCATACTCTCTTCCGCAGCTTTTGTTAAATTTTTCCATCCTGAGCTTGAGTTCTGATACAGAGGTGTATGTGATCCCAAAGTTTCTGTTTGTAATTTGATGGCCTTGATGATAGCATAATTCTCATTGGTTTTACATCCCTTGTGATGGGTGAGTGATGCCAATACAAACAATCCACGTTTGATGTGATCGTTGTAAGCCTCATCGGCCCGCAGGCTGCTTTCCGTCTGCCTCGTGTATGGATAACATCTCTTCCAGCGCAGCAAATCAGAATCCCCCCCGCTAATACATCGAACCTTACTTCCCTGAATTGTCCCTGACTGTCCGTTCCCCCCATACTGAAGATGTCCTTCGGGAATAAAAATAAAATCAATCTCCGCCAGCAAGATCATCTCCACTCAGCAAACCGGAGCCTCCACATCATGTGCCACAGTCCGCGCCCTTCTTCGTTTTATGGTTCTTTCATGCTTTTTCGTTCTTGTTTTCCGATTTGTCTGTCTTTCTCTTACCCCCCCCCGCCACATTCCAAAGACTCTAACTGGAATGTATCTACACTTTCTGCTCATTCAGACCAGAATGAAAAATGAGAAATATGATCAAACGTATGAGCCAGACTCCAAGAAGCTGCTGGAATCTAACCGAAGCATGATTCTAAAACTTGCTCATCTGGCTTACAAGCAACTGATGAAGGGTAACATCATCTTCTACGAGGAGGACCTGAAAGAGTGTGGAATTGACTGCAGCAGTACTTCAGATTACTCTGGCTTGTGCACTGAAATTTTCAAAGAGGAGTCTGTGCTTTTTAAAACTAAGGTGTACAGTTTTGTGCACTTGAGCATCCAGGAGTTCTTGGCTGCACTTTTTGTATTTTATTGCTTTGTAGCAAAAAAATTGCGTCTGCTCAATGAACTGATGAACATTCTGCACACACGAAAAGTGTCCTTGTATGAACTTCTAAAGAAAGCAGTAGATGAAGCTTTGGAGAGCAAGAACGGGCACCTGAATCTGTTCCTCCGCTTCCTGCTTGGCATCTCACTGGATTCAAATCAGAAACTCCTCCAAGGATTCTTACCACGCACCGAGAGCAGCTCTGAGAGCATCAAAAAGACAATCGACTATGTGGAACACAAAATAAAATCATACTGTAACATGGGCGTAATTGCACAGAATGAATTCACGCTGGCATATACGTATCTTACTCATGATAGGTCCATAAACCTTTTCCTCTGCTTGCTTGAGATGAATGATGTCTCTCTCTACAAAGAGATTCAGTCCTACCTCAAATCAGGCTGGAACACAGTGGAATCGCTCTCTCCTGCACATTGCTCTGTGATAGCTTACATGCTTCAGATGTCTGAAGATGTTCTGGATGAGCTGGACCTGCAGGGATTTAACACCACAAAGGAGGGTAGAAGACGACTCATCCCAGCTGTTTGGAACTGCAAAAGTGCCAAGTAAGTCATCCCTAAACTTAACAACATACAACACCTAATAAAGGTATGCTCTACATAAGTAACATCAGCTGGTTCTCTTGTAAGCAGCATCACCTCACAGAAATGAATTCTATCTCTTTATGTAAAATATCTCTTTATAAAAAAAAAAATATGGGAAAATGCAGTGTTTCTTACACTTCCTTTGACTTTTAATTCATTTTAGACAGTATGAACCTGATATGTAATGCTTTTTCTGGTCAACGTCATTTCATTTGCTAATAATCATCTATTAATGCTGCAACCCAGAAGTGTAAATGATCTTTGCAATGGGCCCTGACCCGACCCCATACCATGACAGAACTTGGCTTTTGGACTTGTTCCTCATAACAGTCTGGATTCTCCTTTTTCGTGTTTGGTCTGGAGCACATTTCTTCCAAAAAAAGATCTGTTATACTGATGGGTCTGAGCACAATCCCCATCTCCACTGTATGATGGTCCATCCCAGATGCCTCCAAGCCCAGAGAAGCCGACGCCCCTTCTGGACATGGTTATAACATAAGGCTTCTTTTTAGCACAGTAACGTTTTAAGTGGTATTTGTGAATGTAACTCTGTATTGTAGAGCTTGGTAAAGGAATCCCTTGTCCATGTGGTTCTATCAGCTATTGATGAATGATGGTTCTTGATGCAGTGCCGTCTGAGGGAGCGGAGATCACCCCTCTTCAGTTTAGGCTTGTGCCCTTACCCTTTACACACTGAAATTCCACCAGATTCCTTGAATGGTTTAACGATATTGTGCTCTGTAGAGGGAGGAATATATAAATCACTTCCAGTTTTTCTTTGAGGAACATTGTTTCAATAATTTCCTCAGATCATCCTCAGATCATCTTCACTCATCACAGACTCAGCCTTTCCTGGATACTGCTTTTGTACCAAATCATGAGTATAATCACTATAATCAATTGAAATCAATTTTGAAAAATTAATTACTAGACCTAAATTGCCCCCATTCCAACTTTTTTTGGATTGTGTTGCAGGCCTGAAATGCAGGAATGGATGTTTAACAAATGAAATGAAGTTGACCAGACAGAACATGAATTGTCTTGTGTTCGTATTGTCTGCAATGAAATTAAATTTAAAGGAAATTTAACAAACACTGTCTTTTTTATATGCATTTTCCATACTGTCCAAACCTTTTCTTGTTTGGAGTATGTTTAGAATATCTAACTGTTTAGTACTTAATCCAGTTGCCCAGACTCACTCAGAGGTGGATTGGTTCTTCCATATTTTTGTCTGCTTCTTTTCAAAATTTCTTCCTTCGGTGTCAGTGAGGTTTTTGGTTATGATCTCTGGCTTTATACCTGCATGTTTGAACTTAAATGTCTGGCAGTTCTACCTCCCCTCCCTGTCAGTTTCCTCATAGTTCTAAAACCCATCTATGAAATATTAGGTACTCCATTACCCCTTCTAAATACCCTCCAAAACCTGAACTTACACTTGCAAACAGTGTGTAAAGCAACATTTGTTGCAACAGTTGTGCTTGACATCTAAAATGGGAAGTTCTCATTATGCTTTCACAGGCTTGCTGGCTGTGAGCTGAGGAGGTCTTGTTGTGAGTCTGTGGCCTCAGCTCTCCAGATAGACAGTTCCTCACTGAGAGAGCTGGACCTGAGCGATAATTACCAGATTGATAAGGGGATGAAGGTGATCTGTGAGGCTCTGCAGAATTCCAACTGTAAACTGGAGATCCTGAGGTAATAACTGAGCTACACAAATTCTGTTCTTTTGTCCTGTACTGTGGTATACAGTGGGGCAGATGACCCTTGTATTTAAATGTTAATTTTATGTGGAAATTTTAAGTGTAAATTTATGTCATATCATACCACAGTTAGTTTCGACCCCGCAATCTGATTGGCTGAGAGATGCTCCAGCTGTGCCGTTACTGATGATAACAGCACTCTGACTGACGCTCTATAAGTATCACTCCGCGGCATACACACACATAACCTAGCAACGATGCCCGCCCTAAAAAGCAGCCAAGGTACAATGAGTAAAGCACTGCCAAAATGAAAGCTATAACTAGTTTATAAAATCTATTAGTTTTGAAAACGATTCAAATTTGGAAGATGAAGCTATTAATGACCAACCTGAGCCAAAGGTTTATCACCTTTAGGATTTGGAAGCTGGTGATGAGGATTTGTTGGACACATGTGCCTTTGTGGCTGCAGAGGCCACACATTTTTGCACCCATATAATTATTTACATCTTATATATTTGCATGTCTAATTGTGGTGATGTCACTCGTTCAGAATAAGTCTCTTTGAGACCTGATTTTGCAGGTGCGTCTCAGCCTACCTGAGAAAGTACAGAATGTTCTTTGGTCTTGAAAGTGTTCACCAGTTTTGCAAACTGTGGGTATGTGTGTGTGCGTAAGATTTTTTATACAGAGACTTGCTGTACACTCCAGTAACTTGGGCTATTTCACATGTTCATGTGTATAATTACTCAATCATTTGTAATTTGATTATATTAAGCAGATTTTTCCATGTGGACCTTTTATTTGTAAGTGCTATGATAATAACTGTATTTTTGATGTTAAATGTTAGTTTAAAGCTTTTTTACATGGGTCACAGAGATTAATCATGATCTGGATTTAGTATAATTATGTAGACAATTGATACAATTATATTAGAAATGGAGATTTGGTGCCGGACTACTAAAAAACTGGATAAGTTCACCTGCCAGGCTCAGATGACCGAGGGGGGAGACAATGGAGGATCGGTTGGGCGTCCTGGGCATCAGTGTTCTAACAGTTGGGAAACAATGATGACATAATGTCTGACCTTGACTGAGTTGTATATAAGGGCCAGAGATTTGTGGCTCTTTGGCTTCTTCGCACCTCTGCTGTGGTGTGAGGATGTCCCTTATTGCTTGCAATAAACTTGTCTGCCTCTCCTCTGAAACTTTGATTCTGCTTGAGTGTGATTTTTTGATTAAGTGATCAGCATGCATTCTGTCAAAAAACCACGACACTGGAAAAGCCAAACAAAGTCAGTCCTTTAAATCAAACGTCCCGGCTCTTAATGGATTCACAGCTCGACTGAAAAGCAGCTGATCAGAGCTTCGTTCCTCTGACAGGTTTGTTATCTGTAAGTCCAGCTCTAACTCAGAGAAGCTGCTGATGCTCTGTAGCTCTGCCCTTACATTTCTGACTGATCAGATTCACATTAAGAGCTTCATCCTACAGATTTATAATCGCTAACCAAACGGGATCCTAGACTTTGGTTAGAACACCGGGATCTCCCTCCGATCTGCTTCAGTCGGTAGAATAGTGTAAAGTTTCTTTTTAATAAATTCAAACTTACCAATCAGTATATATTTGTGTTTATTGTCTGTATAATAAAAAGGTAATTGGTAATTCTGTTCCTCGGCTTTACTAACTGAAGGGCTTAGGTGGGGTAATGATAGAATGGAACTATTTTACCTTGTGGAAGGCTGATAAACAAATCATTTTTCTGTCCTCTTTGTCTTAAAATCTAACAATAAATGACGATAACGGAACTGTACTATAACTACAATAATTCACCCGATGTCTGTTATTTAACCCTGCAGGTTGGTGAGATGTAATTTAACCAGAAGAAGTTGTGAAAGGTTAGCTACTGGGCTACGTTCCCCTTCATCACACCTGAAAGAGCTGGACCTGAGTAACAATGACCTGCAGGATTCAGGACTGAAGCTGCTTTTTAGTGGCCTGAAAAACAATAGAAAACTGGTCATGTTGAGGTAAGTGAATTCACTTAATATAAAGCACAGTATTAGTATTGTATGCTCTGTGGTTGTGGGAGTGTTGTTCCTTCTCAACCGTGACCTGATTAATTGTTTCATTTTACATTCAATCCGAGTTATTTAGATGAATTTGAACAGGCTTGTACAAACTGTTCACGACACTGTATTGATAAATTTCATAAGTATGAGCTTAAATACTGGATCCATTTTGAATGTAATAGCTCATGTTTAGGCACTATGTGTCTCGTGTAAGAAAAGTAACAAATGTGGTGTTAAGTTTGTGTGATTCTGTTCTGCTTACCAGGTTAAACCAGTGCAGCCTTTCTAAAGGCAGCTGTAAAGAGCTAGCTTCAGTTCTCAGCTCAGACTCTTCCCACCTGAGGGAGCTTGACCTGAGTAACAATGACCTGCAGGATGCTGGAGTGAAGATCATCTCTGCTGGACTTCAGAGTTCATGCTGTGTCCTGGAGATACTAAAGTAATCTTCTTCTTATTGATATTGGCCTATACAGAGTATTTTCTTATTTTGAAGCATAACAAATCAGTCAAACCTTCTGTTAGGCATGCACTAGTAATTCTTACTCTGATTTGCTTATCGTTGCTATAGTAACAGCTAATTCAACTGTGCAAGTAAAGAGTATGTAACTGCATTTGAAATCTGTCTTGTTGGTGCATCTGTTTATGATTATTAGCTTGAGGAATGCTATCTACAATATATACAAGAAAATATAAACACCTACAGGTACATTTAAACACCACCACATTACAACCCCAAATCAGAAAAAGTTGAGACGGGATGGAAAATAAGTTAAAAACACTACATTTCCTTTGACTTTTATTTCATTGCAGACAGTATGAAGCGAATATTTTTCATTGTTGTTTTTCTAAGCAACTTCATTTAATTTTTAATAAATATCCATTCCTGCATTTCAGGCCTGCAATACATTCCAAAAAAGGTTTAGATGAGGCAATTTAAGGCTAGTAATGAGGTTAAAAAAAAACTAAATAATGATGTGATTTCAAACAGGTGATTGTAATTATGATTTGGTACAAAAGCAGTATCCATGAAAAGCTGGGTGTTATGATTCGCCATATCAGAAGACTGACGAACCGTAGAAAAATAAAATATATTTATTTAATTAGGACCCAAATGCAGTTAGCTCCAGATGGAAGGGGTGAACCAAAATAACGGTAGGTGGAAAATAGAGGGTTCACCGGGAAAAAAAAAAAAAAAGAATAAATAAACTAATAAAGATATCCACGTTGTAAGCGTATCGCGCCGCTATTCTTGGGCACATTTACGACGTGGCTCTGCTATGCCAGTGGCGCACGGGTCCGGGCATGCCCAAGAAGCTCTGGCAGCCCGAGCAGAGTGTCCGCGGCATACGGGTCTGCTCATGCGCGAGAAGCGCTGGCAGCCCGAGCAGAGCGTCCGCGGCGTACGGGTCCATGCATGCGCGAGACCGCGCTGGCTCATGCGCGAGAAGTGCTGGCAACCCGAACACGGGAGCATTGGCAGTGTGCAACAAAAACACTCAAATAAGCGTCCATTGAGGTGTGGCACGATCGCGGCCATTTAAGGGAAAAGGAATGAGGCTCAACAAGAGCTCAGCGTCCCTTTAAACACGCGATCACAGAGGGGAATGTCAATTCTTCGATCGCGAAGTAGAAGGAGGGTGGCGACGGTGTGAGTGAGGGAAAAGGAGGGGCGTGTCTCGCAACAGCAAGAGAGCGAGAGAGTCTCAAAACATAAGCGGGGAGCTCCAGCGAAGAGATGTTAAAAGAAAAGCAAACACTGACCCTACGCTATCGTCTAGACCCTATCTTACCGGGCAATCTCCAAACTGCCTCCAACTGACGTTCTTTGAATCGCCAGTCATACCGTATTCCCTAACAAAACACTAAAATGTCCCAAATGAAAAGAAGAGCCAGGTGAGGGCTATCGCAGCAGCGCGTAGCATTAGTATGTAGCGTCGTGCTGCTAAGGCAAACAATGATGGAACAGGTGTCGCCACTTACATGATTAAAGCCCAGCAAGGGCCGACGCAGGCGCAATCGCACTGCAAAAGCTCTCATGCCGCCGTGAGGGGTCAGCAATGGCCACTAACGGCCAAAGCATGACCCCTAATACTGACTCTATGTTTACTTGTTACTGGTGCCCTGTAGCACAATAAATAAAAACTAAACTAAACTAGAAATGAAATCTAAACTGAGTTATCATTGATTCTAACATCTCAGTGAATAAGAAATAAGTAAATGATATACAGTAGCTGATGATTTGTCTCTGTGTAGGTTGTCTGGATGCCAAGTCACTCAGCAGGGCTGTTCGTACCTCACTGAGGCTCTGAGAACAAACCCATCATCAGTCCTGAGAGAGCTGGATCTGAGCTACAATCATCCAGGAGAGTCAGGACAGAAGCTGCTGTCTGATCTTCTGCACCTTCCACAGAACAAACTGGAGAAACTTGGGTAAGAATGTACAGGTTAAAGTCTTCCAGATTTCCAGACATCAGTCCATATAAAATCAGCCAGATGAAATTAATGAATATTACAGAAATCAAGAACACAATATGATATACATTTTAAATACACCCATTGACAAAAGAAATAACTCACCAAGGTGTAGTTGTTGGAATCAAATGAGACTTTACGTGTATGAATGTAATGATGATATATGCAAGTGGATTTAATATTAGAGTGAAAGGATAGGTTAATTGGGAAAAACTGTACAATTGAACTTAAAGGAGGCTCTAGTTACTTAGTTCAAGAAGGCATCCTGTGGAAAATTTACCCACAGATGTTGCAGCTGGACCTGTAGACCAGCTAGTCCCATAAATGCTTGATTACGATAAATCTGGCAATCGGGCAGAAAAAGGGAGTGTGGTAATGTGGCAGATACCTTGCTGTGTGGGGGTGAGCATTATCCTGCCACGAGAGGCAACACATGTGGCCGCAGGATAACCTGCACATATCTTTGAACTGTTAGTGTCCCTCCTATCACTACTAGTTGTGACCGACTGTCGTACACAATGGCTCTCCAGATCATCACACCTGCAGTTGGGGCAGTGTGTCGCTTGACAGCAAAGGCAGGATTGAAGCGTCACCACGAGGCCTGCATACTCGAACCCCACCGTCATCAGACCCCAAACAGAACCTGGATTCATCACTAAAGACCAAACGGTCCAGTGTATAGCAGTCCAGGTTCCTCATTCATGATACCACTGCAAACGAAGATGATGGTGGCTGGCTGTTAATGGGTGCCGTGACAACAAATTTCCTTCTGCTAAGCCCCTGGAAATGGTCCAGGCAGAGACAGGGGTGTGTAGTGAGGGCGCCCCCTGTGTCTGGATGGTGAATAATGAAACTATAGGAGCTGCTTGTGCTTGTCAGTGTATCAAACGATCCTCTCTACTGGGGGTCTGTCTGGGCCATCCGGAGCCTGTTCACCGTGTGTGTGTGTGCCCCCATAAAACTACTGCTCCCAACGCCTTCTAACAGCCAGGTCAGAACGGCCCAGATGGAGGCAATTCATCAAAACCACCATCCTGCTTCTCTCAGTCCAATGATGCTCCCCCTCTCAAAGCCTGTGTATGCTGTATCTCATCCATGTGTTGTTTGTTCAGAGATGCTCTACTGCATACCTATAATGCAAAACCGCTTAACACGGTTGTTTGAGTTACTGTTATCTTTCAATCAGGTCGAACCAGTCCTTTGGGATCAGCAAGGCCTCTTCACCCAGAGAACTTGCTTTACTGGATATTTTATCTTTTTTTCCGTCATTCTCTGTAAACCCTAGAGATGGTGACTGTCCCAGTAAATCAGCAGTTTCTGAAATACTTGCACCAACACTTATGCAATGTTCAAAGTCACTTAAATTACTTTTTTCCCCATTCTGATGCTTGTTTTGAACTTCAGCAGCTTGTCTTGATCGTGTCTACATGAATAAATGCATTGAGCTGCTGCCATGTAATTGGCTGATTAGATTTTTGTGTTAAGGAGCAGTTGAACAGGTGTACCTAATAAAGTAAATGAGAGCATATATTAATTTATTTTAAGCAAATAAACACATCAGGACAACATGTTTCAGCTTCATGACACTGATCCACAAACACGAGCCCCAATCTAAGCTCGCAGGTTGTGTGTGTTTTAGTGTGTTCTCACTGATGCATTGTTTCTTACAGTGTTGATGGCAGTGGCGAATCGAGAATGAAAGCAGGAATGAGGAAATGTAAGTGGGTCTTAAAACCTCAGAGCCTTTGTGAATAAGATGCAGCATTAAAAGCATGTTTTCTCATGTGATGTAATTTCCACGCTCCAGACCTAAGCAGATGGGAGATCAAGCTAGCTGATTCTGGATCTGTGATCTTATTTTGCAGATGCCTGTAAGCTCACGCTGGACCCGAGCACAGCTTACACAGGAATCCTCCTATCACAGGACAATAAGGAGGCAACAGGTGGGGAAGAGGCACTTCTGTATCGTGGTGACCCGGGCAGATTTTGGTCATTCCCATCCGTGTCGTGTAGAGAGGTTCTGCATGGACGCTGTTACTGGGAGGCTGAGTGGGTTCTGTCTTCGTTCTATAAAGCCGGAATGACTGTGATGTGTAAGGAGATGGGGGGGCAGAAAAACAAAAACATCTGCTGGTTAAGGGTAGATGACACGTCCTGGACTGTCCAGTGTGGTTCGAACACCTTCAGAGGTAGACGCAACAAGAAGATATGCTTGCGTCGCTTGAAGTTCTCCAACAGATTTGGAGTGTATCTCGATTTGCCAAACGGGGTTATGTCCTTCTACGTAGTTCTGTCTGACATGCACCCGCCGGCTCACGTGTACACCTTGAAACGTACATTCAGAGAGCCGCTTTATGCAGGGTTTTATATCAGCCCGGGGGTCAAAGTGACCCTGTGTGATCTGTGACACGACACTGAGCAAAACACTAGTCAAAGTGAGGTAGCAGGAGCGAGGCAACTTACAGAAATGCTGAAGTCTTCTTAGCAAATAAGCAGTACTTACATCTGCAGTACATCTGCTAAACAATGTAAATGTGAAAAATACTGCAAATAACCTAGGCACTGTCAGACTTAAGGGGAAACCAGTGAACTTCAGATTGGAGGACATGTGCTGCCCTTCAGTGGTCACGGAGTGACGTTTCTTTGCGGTAGCTTGCATGACTTGCATAGCTCTGGATAAGGGCGTCTGCTAAATGTAAACCAAATTTTACATTTAAAAATCTTGTTACATCGGTCTTTAGCCCAACAGCTCAATAACAAGTTCAAAACAAAGTGTGTGCCATAGCCTGATTGGTGGGCTCTGTTTGTTTTATATGTTACATTTTTATGCAGCTATAAGCCAAAAGGAATGACAGATTTCACAATGTAGTGGAGTAAAGATAGAAGGTAAAAAGTCACCCATTATGGAAATGCTCCAGTAAAGAGAAATGAGAAAACGTCTTAAGTATAGTAAAAAATTACCTGTACTTTGTTACTGTCCACCACTTGTTATTGCAGTGCCTTGGCCTACATGACCGAGCCCATGACTTTATGAAAAGCGCCCCTTAGCGTTAGCTGCCATTCCTTACATTCCCATGGCTTACATGGCATTGTGATAAGCGCCTTTTGCCCTTAGGTGCATTGGCTCGGCGTACATGACCGCGGTACGTGATAGTGTTCTGTTAAAGCTGCTTCACGTTACGTGACGTTAAAGTGTTATGGCTTACATGGCCCTTAAGTGTTATGCATTTAAAACGTACATACATAACAGCTCAAACCACTTCTTTTTTATATCTTTTTTTATGTTTTATGATAATTTAGAATAAACTGAACTATTTTGTTAACACTAAATGTTTTGTGTATGTGTTTATATTTTTTTGTATTTCCGCTAATTTATAATTATGATAATCTATAAAGGTTTTGCTTTAAAACGCTTTACTCTGTCTGTTTGTATGTACTTAAGTTTTATAACTATTATGATGATGATGATGATGATGATTGCTGTTGTTTTTGTTGTTGTCAGCACAGAATTGTTGTTGGAAATTGCATCTATAAGCTATATATAAATGTTTTGAAAATGTAGCCATATGAAAATGATCTAGTTTTCTTAAAATTCTACTAGGCACTATTTACTTTAACGCTTTCTTTCATAGTTCACGTGATGCTTAAGTAGTGTAGCAACACAAGCTACTTGGTGTTGTCATGTTTGACATTCTGTAGAACTGAAATATCAAGGCTTAAATTTTGGCAAAATTAGTTTTTAGTTTTCTTGAATTTCTTCTTTGAATTGTAGGATGCTTTAAGCTGGTCTACACCGCATCCTACACAGCATGACATTGGAACGTGAGTGAGCACTCAGTGTCCATAAGCTAAAAGGAGTTTAATTTAGATTATTTTTAAAGAATATGTACAAAGGATATTTACATTTAAAATAGGGTTGTTGTGTTGAAAGGACCAACCAATTGGCTGATCAGGCTAACTTTCTGATGCAGGCTAGTTATCTAATAGGATGCCCATCATCACATTATTTAAAATCTAGACAGTACAAGGAATGGCTGGTAGAATTAGCATGTTAGTTTTCCAACATTTAGGTGTTTCCAGTTGCTTTACAGTCTGTACTGTTAAACAATGCGTGTGTGACACCCACAAAGTGTTGTCACACTTGTGGTATGTACAGTTATTATATTCATGTATGTACGTTATAAGTTGGGACTGGGGCTGTGGTAGCCTAGCGGATAAGGTACAGAAGGTCCAGGGTTCAAATCCCACCGCTGCCACTGTTGGGTCCTTGAGCAAGACCCTTATCCCACAACTGCTTGAATTGTAAGACTGTATCAATGGTAAGTCGTTCTGGATAAGGGCGTCTGCTAAATGCTGTAAATGTGAGGCGTTGCTGTGTTAGGCGTAGCGATGTCGTGGGAGTTGGTGGCTCTGCCCCTCAAACTTTGTTAGGCATTTGTGACATACTTCACCCTTTTTACAGGTGAGTAACGGAATAAAATTGTGAAACACTGATTAACTTTACCGATGCATGTTAATGTGGTTTTCTCCCGTTGATCGGTTAGAAACTTGGGTATTGGCGAAACGCGCGGGAACCAAATCGTAAAATGGCGGGTTTATTGGATAGTTTGAATGGATTAATAAGCGTTCTGACATTTTGTACATGCAAATTAGTTCAATCCCAGTCTATATTAGCCGGTGTGTTGTGTGAAGTTACTGTTGAAATCGCTTTAAATGTCAGTTTAAACCGTTCGCGTTTTACGGCGTAGGTAAAGAAGTTAGCCGCTAGTCCCTGATGCATTCTCTGCACCTCTGACGCAGTACGTAATACATCTGACACTGAAACTGCACACACCTTCACTCATTCCTTTAAACTTTCATCCATTTTCATGACGACTTCAACTTAATTATTACACACACACTCACAGGTTAACTCCAAGCCCTGTGAACTTGATCTCATACCTACAAACTTAAGTTTGGTCTTGGAGCAAATGTATCTCCTTCTGGACTCTGTGAAAACAAGTATGGTATAATGACCGAGGACATTATACATGCCTTTATGGAGCTGTTATGGGTAACCACTGCACGACCAAGTATGTAGACTTGAGCATGAGTTGGGAGGAAGGGCAAACTCATGTTTTCTTGTGACTGTGAAATGAAACTGTACCTCTATGGACATTCGGAGAGTGGAGAATGAACCAGATGACATGTTTACAGGTTGTTCAATGTGATAATAAAATATGTGAACTGAAGCCACGACTCCTTGTGTCTCCTTTACTTCACCCTGTTTACAGGTTATGTAATCTCGTCACACTGATCCTGCACCCGGGGAGTGCCTTTTTAACTTATGGGAGTAAATCATACATTTATTAAAACATGGGGCGTGAATGGAGCTGATAAATGATGGTGCTGTCACCACATAGCCCACAGATATTTGGAGAAATATTACAGCATCAACAGGTT
Source organism: Ancistrus triradiatus (assembly GCA_025084515.1). Classification (NCBI taxonomy): domain Eukaryota; kingdom Metazoa; phylum Chordata; class Actinopteri; order Siluriformes; family Loricariidae; genus Ancistrus; species Ancistrus triradiatus. Next base: position 42,447 of record JAJAGP010003401.1, read on the forward strand.
AAAAAACAAGTCCGAATAACTTTTAGGTGCCTAAGCCACACCCACGTCACAAGGTCAAGAGTGCATTAAAATAGTAAGTATACGTAATAATAAGTTTATGATTATGTTCAATTTTTGGCTTTGTTCATCAGGTAAGCTAGCAATATTTATTACATAATGATTGCACATACTAGGAAATTTGAGAGTGGGGTCCATAAGTGAAAACTGCAGTAAGAGAAACGAGCACAAACTAATGAGACAATATATACAACTCCTAAAATAAGCATGTGTTTCTGAAGTTATCAAGTTATCATTGTACATATTGCATGCTTATTAGTTTTGTAGGCCAAGCCAGTGGAATGTGAAACCGTCACAGTACAATACAGTACAGTACAGTACACAGCTTTAAGTGCTGGTCAGAAGACGAGTGAGCATACACCAGATCTCACACTCCTATCAATGGACGCAAAGCCTCTAACATCCCACATCAAGAGTTTATGGCAGGGGGAATGGGATACACAGAACAAACAAACTGTATGAAATATGTCCCAATATTAACACCCAACCAAAAACACCATTAGGAAAGTGTGAGGACCACTCTAGGATCCATTCTAGATGGCGTGTTGGCCACACTCGGTTAACACACCTGCATTTGTTAAGGGGAGAAGATCCCCCTCTCTGTGAGCATCAAGCACTTGTTGACAGAATGCCCCAAATATCTACATGACTGGCAAAAACTCTACACTAAACTCAGAGATATCTTCGTGTAACAGGTTTTTACGCTGGAATCGCGTTTCTGTTGCGTTCTTGTTGATCGCACCCCTCAGCCTATCAGAATGCATCATGGGCAGGTCTTAGAGAGGGGAGAGCATGGCTTCGGAGTAGCGTGAATGACGGGTCGGAAGGTTTGCACCGTTATAAGTTTCTAACTCCTGATAACCTTTAAATAAGGACTCGGTAAGAGTTTATGCGGAGGGCGGTGATTTCTTCGCGACACACCCTTTCATCCGGTGGTTAAAGTGAGGTACGCTGTCATACAGACATCTTCCAGTGACAGTATCACCTTACATCAGACAGAAACATCAGACATGGATTTGATTTATATAGGTACAACCTAAGAGCAGTGGAACGCACACCAAAGCAGGTTGCCACTTAAGTTGTTTATTTGTTATACAGTCGTATGAAAAAGTTTGGGCACCCCTGATAATTTTCATGATTTTTCTTTATAAATCATTGGTTGTCCAGCTCAGCAATTTCAGGTAAATATATCATATAGCAGATGAACACCGTGATATTTGAGAAGTGAAATTAAGCTTATAGGTTTTACAGAAAGTGTGCAGTAATTATTCAAAACAAAATTAGGCAGGTGCATAAATTTGGGCACCCTTGTCATTTGAATACCTTTAGCACTAATTATTGGAACACAAAATTTGTTTTGTAAGCTCATTGACCCTTGATCTACATACACAAGTGAATCCAACTATGAGAAAGTGTTAAGGTGGCCAATTGGAAGTTTTTCTCCTCTTTGCATCTTCTCTGAAGAGTGGCAACATGGGAGCCTCAAAACAACTCTCAAATGGCCTGAAAACAAAGGTTGTTCAACCTCATGGTTCAGGGAAAGGGAAAAGCTCTCTCAGAGATTTCAGCTGTCAGTTTCCACTGTGAGGAACATAGTGAGGCAATGGAAGACCACAGGCACAGTTCTAGTTGAGGAACTCCCGAAGTGGCAGACCAAGAAAAATCTCAGATAGGCAGAGGCAAAGGATGGTGAGAACAGTCATAGTCAAGCCACAGACCACCTCCAAAGATCTACAACCTCATCTTGCTGCAGATGGTGTCACTGTTCATCGTTCAAACTATACAGCGCACTTTGCACAAGGAGAGGCTGTATGGGAGAGTAATGCAGAAGAAGCCTTTTCTGCAGACACGCCACAAACAGAGTCACTGGAGGTGTGCTACAGCACATTTGGACAATCCAGCTTCATTTTGGAATAAAGTGCTGTGTACTGATGAAACTAAAATTGAGTTATTTGGACATAACAAGGAGCGGAAAAGGAACACAGCATCCCAAGACAAACACTTGCTACCCACAGTAAAATTTGGTGGCGGTTCCATAATGCCCGCGGGACTGTGTGGCCAGTGCAGGTACTAGGAATCTTGTTAAAATTGAGGGTCGCATGGATTCCAGTTAATATCTCCAGATTCTTAAGAACAATGTTCAAGAATCAGTGACAAAGTTGCACCGAGGCCAACGACCCCAAACCCTGCTCATAATCTACTAAGGCATTCATGCAGAGGAACCAGTACAACGTTCTGGAATGGCCATCTCAGTCCCCAGACATGAATATTACTGAAAATGTGGGCTGTCCATGCTTGGAAACCATCAAAGATGACTGAACTGGAGATGTTTCTAAAGAAGAATGGTCCAAAGCACCTTCAACCAGAATCCAGACTGGAAGCTGTAGGAAGCGTTTAGCGGCTGTTATTTCTACAAAATGAGGATCTACTAAATATTGATGTAATTTTTCTGCTGGGGTGCCCAAATTTATGCACCTGCCTAATTTTGTTTGAATAATTACTGCACACTTTCTGTAAATCCATAAACTTCATTTCACTTCTCAAATATCACTGTGTTCATCTGCTATATGATATATTTAACTCAAGTGGCTGATCTGAACAACCAATGATTTATAAACTAAAATCATGAAAATTATCAGGGGTGCCCAAACTTTTTCATACGACTGTAGAACACTTTAGAAGCAGTTTTGTGGAAAGAGTCGAATAGTTGGTGTAGAAGCTCATGGGCGCACTAGGTCAGGCTAGCAGGCTAAAGCTGAGTCTGATTGTGTTGCTCGTATTCTATTCGCTAGTTATCCTGTTATCCAGCCTCCTGCGACCCGGGAAGAGTGTTATTAAGTAGAGTTTTTTTTAAGTAATTTGTACATGTTAGTTACAATAAGCATGTTTAATATTTTTTAAGTAGATTATTTAGCTGTTTTTGTATTTTATTAACACTTATGTAAGCCAAATAAGAGGAAAGACAATTTCAATTTTCTTACCTTTCAAATGAGAGAATATTTAAATACCTGTACCCAACGGGTGTGGCCATGTAATGGGGGTGGTGGAAGCCGTCATTTAAGCCCTAAAAGTTAAAAAAATAAAGACAAGACGTTTTATGGTCAGATGAAACCAAGATGTCATACCAACTTTTGGACTGAAATCCTAGTGAACACCAAACACAGCCCAGCAGCCAGAATAATCCATACATACTGTGAAGCATGGTGGTGGTAGCATTTTGTGACGGGTGTTTTTCTTCAGTGGCTGTAGTGTGTATTGCTGAAGGACTGGATGATGATGATGACGTCTTTTGATACGATGCATGCTGTCTAATCTCAGCTCATCGCCATGGAGAAGTTGCCGTCCATTCTGCTGGGAGCTCTGGAGAATTTGGGAGATGAGGAGCTAAAAACTTTTAGGTTTCACATCAGGCATGAAACATTTAAAGGTTCCAAGGGTAAAAAGTTCAAAAATGTCAAACCTATCCCAAAGGAACAACTGGAATCTGCTGATCGAATTGACATTGCTAATAAGCTAATAGATGTTTATAGCCCTGAACAAGCAGTGAATGCTACTTTGTACATTTTAAGGGAAATGAATAAAAATGCACTTGTAGAGAAAATTACTAGTGAGATGCAGAAAATTGGCATCAGAGAGACAAGAGAAACATATAAAAGCTGTTTTTGTTGTGTTTATAGCTGGTTTTATGATATTTTTAAAGCGATATTTTAATATGTTATTAGAGATGTTCAATATTTAATATATAACGTTTAATATTTAATATATAACATGCAAATTTAGCAAAATTCAACAATTGTTTTGATTAGAATAAAGATGTGAATACAGTTGTATAAAATGATCCCATTGCTCTGTTTGTATTTGATGATCATGGAAATAAAAGCCAAGTGGTGATTGAATGTTTTGGTCCAAGCACTTACTTCAGTGTAAGCCCTGAAGGATCTTTCTGCTGAATGTAAAAGATAATCAGTGTTATAATGGAATAGTGCAAATCTAAAAAAGTGTAAGTGAAAATAAATAAAGCGTAACTATAAATAACAGCTTATAAGAATTATGGCCACTCACGAAGAGCCTTTTTAAATGAGCAATAATAATAAGAACGATTTGTGGTGAGATCAACCAGTGCTCTGTGGGATGAAAGAGCTGCAGGTCCAGAACTATTCATTACCTGGACTAAAGGAGCATCATCAGGGGCCGGTTTTTTAAAGCTTTTAATCCGTTAAATGCCCAGATTCCCTATCCAAGATCAAATCTGATCTCACGGATTTAGTCCCGGATTTTAAAATGCATTTGCAGACTGGATAAATCTGGATCGTTCTGTGATTTTAATGCGGCCCTGTGAGGCCATCTGCTGGACAGAATATATTATAGCATTTATTTTTTAATGAAAAGACATCGTTGAAGCAGTTTAAAGGAGAAATCGTTTTATTATACAACTGCACACTTAAGAATTACAGAAACTGAAAAAGCAAAGATACAGACGCCTGGATGAAGAGTTAAAGTGGCTTCAGCAGAGGGGGAATAAATTACGAATTCCCCTTCTTAATGATGAAAGAAATTATGTCTGACAAAGACTTTTTGCATTTTACTTCTTTTCTTATACTTAAATGTACTTTCAGTAAGGGAAAAATGTGTTTACTGCAATGTTTCTCTGAACTGATTTTTTCTATAAAACCCAAAGTGTTTGATACTTTTGCAAACATTTTGACATGTTATCACCTTTTTCACACTGTATAAATAAATGTTTTAAATGTGATTTTTTATTTGAGCTCCAAATAGTAAGTTAACAGAACAATAGTCTGTGGTTGACATTCTGTTAATTTATGATTTGATGATCAAATAATACAGAATTTTAATGCAGCCTGGATGCCAAGTTAAACACAATTTCTTTTACAATGTGAGATTAAATTGCTATATTAAAGTTATCCTATTTCTGCTTCAAGTTTGGAGAAACCCGGTGGAAGCATTTAATCCTGGATAAAAGGTTGATTGGACTATGAAATCCAGATTCAAATCTTCCAGATACAAAGATTTGTTATCCTTGTTGAAAAACCAATTTTTCAAAATTAAGCCAACTAGATCTCTTTAATCTGGTTAAATATTTTTTTTTAAAACCCACCCCTGAATGCTGGATTTGTACCAGGTCCTGTAAAATGACCCATTTTACGTTGACCTTAATATGGTACCTGTACTGTTATGGGTCCAACACCATACTTAACAGTCGGGGATTAAAGGTAACCTTCAGCAAACGTACGACACACATGAGGTATTAATGGTGCAACACATTACACATAAAGCAGTTATATACAAAAAGTTTGGGCATCGCTAGTCAAAAACAGGGTTGTAATTCATTTTTAAAGAAAAATATGAAAATAGTGTCTTAATTAGAAAATATTTTACAATTTAATGCACATACTTACTGAAACAATACATGGCATGTTCAAAAGTCTGAGCACCTTCCAGATGATAATGCATATATATCAGGATTAAACCTTGTGTGTGTTGTGGCACTGTGGTGGAGAAGCGGTTGCTTAGATTTGTATTGTAAGATTATATCAGTATCAGTCGGCAAAAGTGAAATGGCTAAATGTAAATCTAGATCGATCTAAATCAAATTCATGCCGACAGGTTTTTTTTTTCAATACAAAGTAACTTCACTCGGTGACCACTAGAGGGGAGAACATATGCTCCACGCAGACGTAAAAGCTGAACGACAGCGCCAAAGGTATGTACAGTACTGTTAACACTAACATCGTTGAGCAGATAAATCTTCCAGAAGTGCCGAAGTCTTCTTAGCAATCAAGCAGTGTTTGGGATTGAACCCTTAATTTTTAGTTTTTTAGTCCAGTCCCTTAAAACCCTTCTCTCATTTGACTAATGAGAAACCCTGTTTTTCTTTAAGTTGCTGACTTCTGCTCTCTCACATTAACGATTGTTTTGCTCAGTGTCGTGTCACAGATCACACAGGGTCACTTTGACTCCGGGGCTGATATAAAACCCTGCGTAGAGCGGCTCTCTGAAAGTACGTTTCAAGGTGTACACGTGAGCCGGAGTGTCAGAGTCAGTTCTGTAGAAGGACATAATCCCGTTCGGAAAATCGACATACACTCCAAATCTGTTGGGGTACGTCGAGCGACGAAGGCATATCTTCTCGTTGCGTCTTCCTCTGAAGAAGTTCGAACCACACTGGACAGTCCAGGAGGTGTCATCTACCCTTAACCAGCAGATGTTTTTGTTTTTCTGCCCCCCCATCTCCTTACACACCACAGCCATTCCGGCATTATAGAACGAAGACAGATCCCACTCAGCCTCCCAGTAACAGCGTCCATGCAGAACCTCTCTACACGATACGGATGGGAGTGACCAAAAACTGCCCGGGTCACCACGATGCAGTGGTGCCTCTTCACCACCTGTTGCCTCCTTATTGTCCTGTGATAGGAGGATTCCTTTGCAGGCTGTGCCCGGGTCCAGCGTGAGCTTACAGGCATCTGCAAGATAACATCACAGATCCAGAATCAGCCATGTCTGGACTGTACTTTTAGAACATGCTTTTAATGCTGTGTCTTATTCACAAAGGCTCTGAGGATTTAAGACCCACTTACATTTCCTCATTCCTGCTTTCAGTCTCGACTCGCCACTGCCATCAACACTGTAAGAAACAATGCATCAGGTGGAACACGTCCATGCAGTCAGCACACACTATCACACACAACCCTGTGGGACTGTGGTAGCCTAGCGGGTAAGGTACTGGACTATGGACCAGAAGGTCCAGGGTTCAAATCCCACCTCTGCCAAGCTGCCACTGTTGGGTCCTTGAGCAAGGCCCTTAACCCACAATTGCTTGGATTGTAAGACTGTATCAATTGTAAGACGCTCTGGATAAGGGCGTCTGCTAAATGCTGTAAATGTAATGTAAATGTAACCCGAGAGCTTAGGTAGGGGCTCGTGTTTGTGGATCAGTGTCATGAAGCTGAAATATCCAGACACAGGGGGCACCTTCACTATACACCCCTTTTTCTGCCTGGACCATTTACAAGGGCTTAACAGAAGGAAATTTGTTGTTCCGGCACCCATTACATATCCTGCCATTAACAGCCAGACACCATCACCTTCGTTTGCAGTGATGTCATGAACGAGAATCCCGGACTGTTACTGGAACCGTTTGGTCTTTAGTGATGAATCCAGGTTCTGTTTGGGATCTGATGACGGTCGGGTTTGAGTATGGAGGCCCCGTGGTGACGCTTCAATCCTGCCTTTGCTGTGGAGTGACACACTGCCCCAGCTGCTGGAGGGATGATCTGGGGGGCCATCGACTGCGACAGCCAGTCACCCCTAGTAGTGATACGAGGGACACTAACAGCTCAGAGATTTGTGCAGGACATGCTGCGGCTACATGTGTTTTTTAGCAGGTCACCCCAACACAGCAAGGGTTTAACAGGAATGTCTCCCTGATTGGAACACTTCCTTGGCCAGTCGAGCATTTATGGGAGATATGGCAACCTACGAGTGTGCAGGATCTGCAGGTCCATCTGTAACATCTGTGGCTAAATGTACCACAGGATACCATACTGAACCTGTATACTGCCATGATAAACCGTATCTCATCTTGTATCCAGGCTAGAGGTGGCCTAACAGGGTAACTAGAGCCTCAGTTTTTCCCAATACATTTTTCCTTCTCTCTAATATTATAATCACTTAACACAAAACGTTTCACTTGATTCCAACAGCTCCTCCTTGGAGTTATTTTTGTCAATGACTATTTAAAATGTACATCATATTGCATTCTTGATTTCTGAATCTGGAAGACTTTAACCTGTACATTCTTACCTAAGTTTCTCCAGTTTGTTCTGTGGAAGGTGCAGAAGATCAGACAGCAGCTTCTGTCCTGACTCTCCTGGATGGTTGTAGCTCAGATCCAGCTCTCTCAGGACCGATGATGGGTTTGTTCTCAGAGCCTCAGCGAGGTACGAACAGCCCTGCTGAGTGACCTGGCATCCAGACAACCTACACAGAGACAAATCATCAGCTACTGTATATCATTTACTTATTTCTTATTCACTGAGATGTTAGAATCAGTGATAACTCAGTTTAGATTTCATTTCTAGTTTCTGGTTAGTTTTTATTTATTGTGCTACAGGTCACCAGTAACAAGTAAATGTCCTTTAAAACAAACTTTGCTACAATCTTACAATCGCAAATAAGAAAAAGTTGGGATGATATGAAAAAAACTAGATGCATTGTTTCTTTTGTCAGTTTTGACTTTTTTTTCTTTGCAGACAGTATGTCCTCAAGATGTTTAATCTTTTTTTCCTCATTTTTACATAATTTCATTTGTTAATAAACATGAATTCCGGCATATCAGGCCTGCAATACATTCCAAAAAAAGTTGGGACGGTAAAGCATTTACCAATTTCTAATGTTGCCGTTCCTTTTCACCACACTTAAAAGACAGAGGATACCAAGTGATTCAGGTGTTATTTTGGTCCTTTCTTCCTGCAAACCCGTCTTAAGGTGTGCAACAGTCTGGGGTCGTCATTGCATTTTCCGTTTCTAAATTCTGCACACATTCTCTATTGGGGACGGGTCAGGATCAGTCCAGTACCCGTACCCTCTTCTTTCACGGCCATGCCTTTGTAATGTCTGCAGCATGTGGTTTTTAAGTTGTCTTGAAGGCAGCTTATGTTGCTCTAAAATCTCAGTGTACTTTTCTGCATTAATGCTGCATCACAGGAGTGGAAATGACCTTTACCAAGGGCCCTGACTCGACCCCATACCATGACAGAGCCTGGCTTTTGGACTTGTTCCTCATAACAGTCTGGATGCTCCTTTTTTCGTCTTTGGTCCAAAAAAGATCTGTTAAACTGATGGGTCTGAGCACAATCCCCGTCTCCACTGTATGATGGTCCATCCCAGATGCCTCCGAGCCCAGAGAAGCCGACGCCCAGTAGCACAGTAATGTTTTAAGTGGCATTTCTGAATGTAACTCCGTATTGTAGAGCTTTATAAAGGTTTGATAAAGTAATCCCTTGTCCATGTGGTTCTATCAGCTACTGATGAATGACGGTTCTTGATGCAGTGCCGTCTGAGGGAGCGGAGATCACCCCTCTTCAGTTTAGGCTTGTGCCCTTACCCTTTATGCACTGAAATTACCCCAGATTCCTTGAATGGCTTAATGATATTATGCACTGTAGAGGGAGGAAATATATAAAACCCTTCCAGTCTTTCTTTGAGGAACATTGTTTTTAAACATTTCAATAATTGCACATTTGGTGATAAACTGGAGATCCTCTGATCATCTTTACTCCTCAAAGACTCAGGCTTTCCTGGATACTGCTTTTGTACCAAATCATGACTATCATCACCTGTTTGAAATCACATCATTATTTATTTATTTTTATCTCCACACTAGCCCTAAATTGTCTCTACTTTTTTTTGGAATGTGTTGCAGGCCTGAAATGCAGGGATGGATGTTTATTAACAAATGAGATCCAGAAAAAAAAAGAAATATCTCAGGTTCATACTGTCTGCAATGAAATACAAGTCAAAGGAAATGTACAGAACACTGTGTTTCTCTGCATTTTCTATCCCGCCCCAACTATTTGTGATTTGGTGTTGTTTTCTGAATTGGTATTGTTTTAAGATATTGTGTTGTGGAGATATTGTGTTGTGGAGATTACTTTAGTATCTCCAGGACACAGCGTGAACTCTGAAGTCCAGCAGAGATGATCTTCACTCCAGCATCCTGCAGGTCATTGTTACTCAGGTCAAGCTCCCTCAGGTGTGGAGAGTCTGAGCTGAGAACTGAAGCTAGCACTTTACAGCTGCCCTTAGAAAGGCTGCACTGGTTTAACCTGGTAAGCAGAACAGAATCACACAAACTTAACACCACATTTGATACATTTCCTATGTGAAACAGAAGATCAGTAAACAGGAGCTATTACATTTCCAATGTGAATATTGGAATAGGCTTCATGATCTAAGCTCAGGCCTCTATATACTTAATGACAAAAAACAACAAAATAAGGCACTCTAGTTGTTAAGGGTGTTACACGCAGAACATGTGAAGTATCAGGACGCGATTTCTTCACCTCAAAACTGCATATATCGTGTACGTTGTGTAATGGCCTTTAGGAGGTGTATATGACAAATATCCACTTAAAATGAATGTTTAAATACAAGGGTCATCTGCCCCACTGTATACTGCAGTACAGGACAAAAGCACAGGGTTTGTGTAGCTCAGTTATTACCTCAGGATCTCCAGTTTACAGTTGGAATTCTTCAGTGCCTCACAGATCATCATTATCCCCTCTTCAATCTGGTAATTATCGCTCAGGTCCAGCTCTCTCAGTGAGGAACTGTCTATCTGGAGAGCTGAGGCCACAGACTCACAACAAGACCTCCCCAGGTCACAGCCAGCAAGCCTGTGAAAAACATAACGAGAACTTGAGATGTTGAGAACAGATGGGAGGAGGTGTTCTGTTTAAGGAGGTTATTTAGAAGGGGTACCAGTGTACCTAGTACACTCACTGACAAAAACAATAAAGTAAAATAAAATGATGCACAAAGAAATCAAACTTTATTTGTATGAATGTAGTGATGTTATGTAAGTGATTACAATATTAGAGTGAAAGGATGAGTTTATTTGGAGAAAACTGTACACTGTACCCTGTAGCCTGGATACAAGATGAGATACGGTTGATTATAGAGGTATACAGTATGTTCTGTATGGTATCCTGTGGTACATTTACCCACAGATGTTACAGCTGGACCTGTAGATCCTGTACACTCATAGCTGGTCCCATAAATGTTTGATTGGTGATAAATCTGGCAAACGGGAAGTCCAAGGAAGTGTTACAATCTGGTGGAGACATTCCTGTTAAATCCTTGCTGTGTGTGTTTGAGCATTATCCTGCTGAAAAATGCCAGTTGGAAGCCCTGCCATGAGAGACAACACATGTCTATATTCCTGACATGTTAGTGTCCCTCGTATCACTACTAGGGGTGACTGGCTGTCATATGTGATGGTGCCCCCTCTCAACATCTGTCAACTGGGAAAAATGCCTTACAGTGCATCGTACGAGCTCTCACCAAGAGGTACACTGCCCACAAGTAGCCTCTGAGAGCCTTTTTATTAGAGCAGCGGGGAAAGAAGCCCAGACCATTTCCCTCTTGTGGCAAGACCCAGTATGTTATCAGACCACACCTGTAATTATTTACATGAGAGACAAAACTGCATGTCAAGTTTTGCAGCAATCCAACATTTCTATCTGGGTGCATTATTTATTTTGTCAGTGAGTGGTATTTTATGGATGGGTTTTAGAACTATGACGCAACAATGTACTGAGGGTCAAACTGCCAGATATTTAAGTTCAACCATGCAGATCTAAGGCTACAGATCATGACCAAAAACCTCACTGACATAGATAAGGTAGAAACCTTGGAGGAAGGTCTCTGAGTGAGACTGGAGAGCTAGATTATGTTATTAAGAGTTCTTGTATAGAAATATACAAGTTATAGAGCTAAATAAAATAAAAAAACAATCCAGTTCTGTGAGGCGATGCTGCTTATAACCAGCTGATGTTACTTATGTAACCTTAGAGTGTAGCCTTATAAAGCGTTGCATGTTAAGTTTAGGGATGACTTACTTGGCACTTTTGCAGTTCCAAACAGCTGGGATGAGTCGTCTTCTGCCCTCATTTGTGGTGTTAAATCCCTGCAGGTCCAGCTCATCCAGAACATCTTCAGACATCTGAAGCATGTAAGCTATCACAGAGCAATGTGCAGGAGAGAGCGATTCCACTGTGTTCCAGCCTGATTTGAGGTAGGACTGAATCTCTTTGTAGAGAGAGACATCATTCATCTCAAGCAAGCAGAGGAAAAGGTTTATGGACCTATCATGAGGAAAATGCTCAACTGCCAGCGTGTTTAAGGCCATGTCATGGTTTGACTTGATTTTGTGTTCGACATAGTCTATGGTCTTTTTGATGCTCTCAGAGCTGCTCTCGGTGCGTGGTAAGAACCCTTGGAGGAGTTTCTGATTTGAATCCAGTGAGATGCCAAGCAGGAAGCGGAGGAACAGATTCAGGTGCCCGTTCTTGCTCTCCAAAGCTTCATTTACTGCTTTCTTTAACAGTTCATACAAGGATGCTTCTTGCTGCAGTTTGTTCATTGGTTCGTTGAGGAGATGGAGCTCTTTTACAACAAAGCTATAAAACACATAGAGCGCAGCCAAGAACTCCTGGATGCTCAAGTGCACAAAACTGTACACTTTAGTTTTAAAAAGCACAGACTCCTCTTTGAAAATTTCAGTGCACAAGCCAGAGTAATCTGAAGTAGCACTGCAGTCCATTCCACACTCTTTCAGGTCCTCCTCGTAGAAGATGATGTTACCCTTCATCAGCTTGCTTGTAAGCCAGATGAGCAAGTTTTAGAATCATGCTTCGGTTAGATTCCAGCAGCTTCTTGGAGTCTGGCTCATACGTTTGATCATATTTCTCATTTTTCATTCTGGTCTGAATGAGCAGAAAGTGTAGATACATTCCAGTTAGAGTCTTTGGAATGTCTTGCTTTTGGTTACGAGCAAGAATGTCACCAAGAACTACAGCTGAAATCCAACAGAAGACGGGGATGTGGCACATGATGTGGAGGCTCCGAGTTTGCTTGATGTGAGAGATGATCTTGCTGGCGGATGATTGATCTTTTATTTTATTCCCGAAGTACTCTTCCTTCTGTTGGTCACTGAATCCTTGAACTTCGGTCAGACGGTCGATGTATTTAGGCGGGATCTGATTTGCTGCCGCTGGGCGAGATGTTATCCATACACGAGCGGACGGAAGCAGCCTGCGGCCGATGAGGCTTACAACGATCACATCAACCGTGGATTGTGTCTTGGCATCACTCACCATCACAAGGGATGTAAAATCCAATGAGAATCTGCTCTCATCAAGGCCATCAAATACAAACAGAACTTTGGGATCATCATACACCTCTGTACTCAGACCTTCAAGCTCAGGATTGAATTTAATCAAAAGCTGCTGAAGAGAGTATGAAGAAGAAGGGCCATTTAACAAATTCAGTTCTCGAAGTGTGAACATAAACACAAAATCCACATCCGTATTGGCTTTTTCTTCAGCCCAGTCCAAGATGAAATTCTGCACAGAAACAGTTTTCCCAATACCAGCAATTCCTTTCATTAACACGGTCCTGATCTCATGTTCTTCATCCTCATCGGTTTCCATGTTCACAGATCTAAAGATGTCGCTGCAGTTGATTAGGGTATCAGGACTGCTTTGGTGACTGTTCTCCCTCTGGTGAAATTCATGTTCCTGATTGACTTCTTTTCTCTCTCCCTCTAAGATTCCGACTTTGGTGTATATTTCGTGTAAGGGGGTCTTTCCATAGCTGTTGCATTCATGTGTGTATTTGCAGTTGTTCTTTAATCGATGCTTATGTTTCTTCTTTACTCTCAGCAGAACATCAGCCGTCGTCTCTTTGGAATAAAAATATTGGTCCAGTAATTTATTATATATTACTGACATTATATCCACAAGGACAATTTTGTTTAACAACGTCCCAGCTAACAATTCAGGTTAGCAAAAGTATCTGGCTTTGGTTTCTTGTTTGATAGAATATTTTGAAAACATTTTACACAAGTTAGCATTAGTAAATAACTGATTAAACTGTATGGGTTGAAGTCGAAGACCTCCTGTGCCATGATGGTGAGCACATTCATACACGGACTTTTCTAAATACCAAATCAAGATTGTTAGCTAATTTTTTTCACCCTAAACACTAAATTTGAAGTCAGGTTTTCAGCATTTTCTAAGAGTGTTTAATGGGAATGCTATCATGATTTAAAAAATTCATTCTTAAATCAGTTTGAAATTGCTGCTGGAATGCTATTCTCATAATGTCACCGCGTAATGAAGAGTTCTAAACATGACTTACCTGCTGACTTGTTTCCTTGGTCAACTGATTCGTTAAACCCACCCCTGAAGCAAAAGAAAATATGGATCATATCAATAAACAATAACTAGGACATAATGCTAAACATTTTGCTTTTCATTTGTTTTAAACTCACGCATCGTTTTCCACAGAGCTCTGTATCGTATCTTTCTCTTCAGACTTTAATTTGTTCTTTTCAGGCTCACACAGCTTTTTCATTGTGATGCCAATTTTCTGCATCTGACTTTTCATTTTCTCTGCAAGTGCATTTTTCTTCATTTCCCTCAAAATGCTAAGAGTAACCTCCGTTGCTCCTTCAGGGCAATAAACATCTATTAGCTTGTCGGTGATATCAGTCGAATCAGCAGATTCCAGCTGTCCCTTTGGGATAGGTGTGAAACCCTCCAACGTTTCATGGCTGAGGTGAAACTTGAACCTATTTAGCTCCTCGTCTTCCAACTCGTCCAGAGCTTCCAGGAGAATGGATGGCAACTTCTTCATAGTGAGGCACTGAAATTAGAAAGCATGCATCATATCAAAAGACGACAATGTGCGTAGAAGCATGTGTTTAGGATCACTGAGGAGTAAAGATGATTAGAGGATCTCCAGTTTATCAACAAATGTGTAAGAAAATGATTGAAATGCTTAAAAACAATGTTCCTCAAAGAAAGATTTCCATATTTGAGTCCTAACTTATTCTGATTTGTCTTGTTGATAAATGCTGGACGTCCCTGATAAAGATTTCATCTTGAAGGCAGCTTATGTTACTCTAAGATCTCGGTGTACTTTTCTGCATTAATGCTGCATCACAGAAGTGGAAATGACCTTTACCAAGGGCCCTGATCTGACCCCATACCATGCCCGAGCCTGGCTTTTGGACTTGTTCCTCATAACAGTCTGGATGGTCCAAAAAAATATCTGTGATACTCATGGGTCTGAGCACAATTCTCACTGTGTGATGGTCCATCCCAGGTCCCTACGAGCCCAGAGAAGCTTCTGGACATGGTTATAACATAAGGCTTCTTTTTAGCACAATAACGTTTTAAGTGGTATCTGTGAATGTAGCTCTGTATTGTAGAGCTTGATAAAGGTTTGATAAAGGAATCCCTTGTCCATGTGGTTCTATCAGCTATTGATGAATGATGGTTCTTGATGCAGTGTCATCTGAGGGAGCGGAGATCACCCCTCTTCTTCAGTTTAGGCTTGTGCCCTTAGCCTTTACACACTGAAATTCCTCCAGATTCGTTGAATTGTTTAATGCTTTGTAGAGAAAGAAATATATAAATCCCTTCCAGTCTTTCTTTGAGGAACATTTTTTAAAAAACATTTCAATCATTTTCTTATACATTTGGTAATAAACTGGAGATCATCTGATCATTTTTACTCTTCAAAGACTCAGGCTTTTGTGGATACTGCTTTTGGTCCAAATCATGATTATAATCACCTGTTTGAAATCACATTATTATTATTTTATTTTTTTACCTCACCTACACCTTACTAGCTGACTAACTGACAAAATTCAAACTGTAACTGAAATCAATGATGTCACCACAGAGCACTCAGTGACCTGTTATTGCATCTTCTGCTAAATAAACATATAAAAGTATTAGGACATGCCCAATATCTTAGATTCATACTGTCTGCAATGAAATGAAAGTCAAAGTAAATGTAACTTATTTATTTATTTATTTAGCATTTTCCATACCATCCCAACATTTTCTGATTTGGGCTTGTATAGCCTGTATTAGTTCATAGCAATCAGTGCAACATTTTACTGTTCATTGAGTAACTTCCAAGATAAGCCAATTATAATATAAAGCTAACAAATCATAAACTGAATGCAACACACAGCAATTATATGAACTGCCTCAACAAGCCGTGGCAAGAACATGAAACGAAAATGAAAGTGCAGCATTGCAGACAGTCAACAGTCAACAAAGACTGTTTTCACACTTTGACCGCACTTTTCCTGGTTAGTTGAATTAATTTCGGATCATTTCCCCAGGCCGCAGGTGGAAGGGTACTCTGGGCGGGACACTAGTCCATCGTAGACATCCAAATCAGAAAACATCGACCCTCTCCTACACAGGACCTTTGTTTCTGGCTTTGTTCCTGTTTAAATGGAGATGTTCCCCGTTTACCCTGGGTGTTTTAACCCAAGGAGAAGAGAGACGAGCGATTTTCTGAATGAGGATAAAAGAGTACCAAACACACACTGCACATGCCCACTGACCACAAACCTCAGAGTTGTCCGATCTGGCTCATACCTGAGTATCTGGATCAGCCCACATCCACCAATTCACAGCCGAGCCGAAGCGCAGGAAATCAGGCGATGAAACAGTATAATCTTCCCAAACACACTCGTACCTTTAAAATGAATCCGTCCCTTCTTGGACATATTCAGCAATATGTGTTTGTTTGTTGTGATCAAAGCAGCCGCGCTGCTGTTTACCTGCTGCCGCTGGAGGCCCTTTTCACATTTCCGAGTTTAGAACGCGGAAGTAAATAATAGCAGCGTAACTGGCACCGTTAAGCTGCATAGTAGAGGTGGGCGATAAGGGAATTTTGTTGTCGATCCGATACCAAGTAAATGCAGGGCCAGTATCGCCGATATCGATACCGATATCAATACCTTTTTAATATTTAACCTTCATAGATCTAAAGGATCCAAAAAATCTAGGATAGAATTTCGCCAAACGTTGTACGTGACAACAAAATACTATATTATCACAATCAACATTTTTGTTTAAAAACAATGGAACAGTAACAAAACAAAGTTTACCTTAACATTAGGAAAATAAATCTTTGTTAAGGAGGAAAAGGAGAAACCACAATATACATATAAAATAAAAATTCTCCCCTCACTAGACATCTTTTCTACTTCTTTCTTTTTTTTGTCTCTTTTTTCAAATAGAGAATTGTTCTTAGGAAAAACAATAAAAAATAAGGAATGTTCTTCCTTTCAGCGCAGTTCTGTTTTTTCTTAAATAAACAGAGTGTAAAAAAATATCACTCTAAACAAAATTAACACACCACAACAAATACAAGTCGAACAATACAATAAAATAATACAAAAAATAAGGAATTTCTTCCCTTCAGTGCACTTCTCTACGTTTTTTTCTTACATAAAGAGTGTAAAAAATATAACTTAAAGCTAATTAAAACAATATTCTGAGGTTAGAGAGCTGACAAACCACAATACAGACACATTAACACACCACAACAAATACTGTAAACAGTTTCAAACTTGTTCTTTTTTTCAAGTCAAACAATACAAGAAAATAATACAAAGAATAAGGAATTTCTTCCCTTCAGTGCACTTCTGGCTTTAAACAAAATAAAAACAATAAGTAACAGAGGAGAGCGCTGAGTGGGCGGGCCAGGCTGAGCCTACCTGCATGGCTGATTGGCTGGCGCCGCTGAGCCACGTGACGGTGCAACAACAAAAAACGATAGGGAGGCAGGGGGCGCTGCTCCGTGCTGTGTGACCCAGTGCAGCTACTCTTACAGACAGAGAGTGGACTTTCATGAATCCACATGCGGGTGAGAAAAAAGCTTCAGTATCGATCTTTTTACAACGAGTATTGTTCAATATCAATACCAGCATTGGTATCGATATTATCGATAGTTGGATCATAGGCAAAATGGAGAAATATAGCAAGGGTTACTGGAGCGTACCCTTATGCTCAAATGGTAAACGAAAAGACCCAAATTTGAGTTTTCACGATTTCCCAAAAAGCGAAAGTGTTCAGAGGAAATGGATTTACGCTATTAGGCGAGAAGAAAGTGCCAATTTTTTCATCCTTCGTGGCAGTACATTTGAATGTAGCCAGCACTTTAGACCTGAGGAGCTGTTAAGTGGTGCTTGAAAGTTTGTGAACCCTTTAGAATTTTCTACATTTCTGAATAAATATGATCTAAAACATCATCATATTTTCACACAAGTCATAAAAGTACCTAAAAGACTGTGGACTGTGGTAGCCTAGTGGTTAAGGTACATCTACTATGGACCAAAAGGTCTAGGGTTCAAATCCCACCTCTGCCAAGCTGCCACTGTTGGGTCCTTGAGCAAGGCCCTTAACCCACAACTGCTTGGGTTGTAAGACTGTATCAACTGTAAGTCGCTCTGGATAAGGGTGTCTGCTAAATGCTGTAAATGTAAATGTAAATGTAAAAGATTGCAGTTAAACAAATGAGACAACATTAGTATACTTGGTCATTTATTTATTGAGGAAAATGATCCAATATGACATATTAGTGAGTGGCAAAAGTATGTGACCCTTTGCTTTCAGTATCTGGTGTGACCCCCCTGTGCAGCAATAACTGCAACTAAACGTTTCCTGTAGCTGTTGATCAGTCCTGCATTTTAGCCCATTCCTCTGTACAGAACAGCTTCAGCTCTGGGATGTTGGTGGGTTTCCTCACATTAGCTGCTCGCTTCAGGTCCTTCCACAACATTTCCATTGGATTAAGGTCAGGACTTTGACTTGGCCATTCCAAAACATGAACTTTATTCTTCTTTAAACATTTTTTGGAAGAATGGCTGGTGTGTGTGACAGATGTCCCGACATATTGCCTTTAGAATTCTCTGATATAATTCAGAATTCATTGTTCCATCAATGATGGCAAGCCATCCTGCCCAGATGCAGCAAAACAGGCCCAAAACCATTGATACTACACCCACCATGTTTCACAGATGGGATAAGGTTCTTATGCGGAGTGCAGTGTTTTCCTTTCTCCAAACATAACATTTTTCTTTTAAACCAAAAAGTTCTATTTGGTCTCATCCATCCACAAAACATTCTTCCAATAGCCTTCTGGCTCGTCCACGTGATCTTTAGCAAACTGCAGACAAGCAGCAATGTTCTTTTTGGAGAGCAGTGGCTTTCTCCTTGCAGCCCTGCCATGCACACCATTGTTGTTCAGTGTTCTTCTGATGGTGACAGAGGCCTTCAGTTGCTTAGAAGTTACCCTGGGCTCCTTTCTGACCTCACCAACTATTACACGCTTTGCTCTTGGAGTGATCTTTGTTGGTCAATCTGTCTGACTGTGGATTGGTGGAGTCCAAACTCTTTAGAGATGGTTTTGTAACCTTTTCCAGCCTGATGAGCTTCAACAACTCTTTTTCTGAGCTCCTTTGTTCATACCATAATACACTTCCACAAACGTGTGCTGTGAAGAGCAGACTTTGATAGATCCCTGTTCTTTAAATAAAACAGAGTGCCCACTCACACCTGATTGGCATCCCATTGGTTGAAAACATTTCACCTTCAAATTAACTACTAATCCTAGAGGCTCACATACTTTTGCCACTCACTAATATGTAATATTGTATCATTTTCCTCAATAAATAAATGACCAAGTATAATATTTTTGTCTCATTTGTTTAACTGGGTTCTCTTTACCTACTTTTAGGGCTTGTGTGAAAATCTGATGATGTTTTAGGCCATATTTATGCAGAAATATAGAACAATTCTAAAGGGTTCACAAACATTCAAGCACCACTGTATGTCATAGAAGGGGGAAGCCGGGTTAGACTAAAGAAGGGATAGGTTCCGTCACTGTTTGTCTGGGGTGATTGGGATGGTCAGCAAAAAATTAATAGCTGAGGACATAAATATACACAAACATACATATATAATATACTTACCTGTCTCAGTGGTGTGCATGAAAGGTTCACCTTAAGTTAACCTTAGGTTATCAAGTTTTAACAAACAACTTGCATTTCCTAAAATGGAAAGAGCAACCCATGATGAGCCACCTCTGTTCATCTGAGGAATAATTCCGATTCTTCCCACAGTTTTATTCTGAAGAAGTTTTCGTACTGTTCTGGGAGTCTGTTACACCATCAGCTTCAAGTCAGCTTGTCAACAATTAGCCACATTATTATAACTTGGACAAGTTATTTTTTCCTTTACAACCCACAGGGATGACCCGACAGCAGGTGCAAGCTACCATGCCTGAAAAATTCCGCCGGTTCTGCCCAGAACGTCCGAGTGCTGGTTGACTGCACAGAACTCCGCTGTGAAACAGCAACATTACTTACCCTGCAGTCAGAAAGCTTTTCAAATCACAAAACCCACACAACTTTCAAAGGGCTGATTGGGATTGCTCCCTGTGGAGCAAACTTTACACTGGCTGCATTACAGATAAGGAAATAACCCACAGATCAAACAGTACAAGCCTACTGCAACCAGGAGATAGAGTGATGGCTGACAAGGGCTTTCAGATTGAAGGCATGCTGGCTGAAGTAGGGGCTACCTTGATCATTCCCCCCTTCAAAAAGTCTCCTCAACTGAGCAAGGGGGATGCTGAGAAGACACAAGCAATAGCTCGTCTCAGAGTGCTAGTGGAAAGGGTAGTTCATAGAGTGACGGAGTACCACATCTGGGATGAGGTTTTTCCACCTTCACTCACTATCTCAGTCAACCAGCTCTGGACCATCTGCTGCTTGCCGACAAGTTCCCCTGGACGTCAAGGAGGATGAACCTGTTTGAATCTAGATTTGTAGTAGTGTTAATGCTATTATTAAAAGTGTTGATAATTGATTTTATACGTGAAATTATTTAATGTTAATGCTTTCTGTCAATGTGGCTTCATGGTTAATAACGCTTCACCTCAGCCAGACCAAATGGTGGTGAGGCAGTAGGGTCATAAACCCTTGTTTCTGGATGGATGATGAATCCACAGGGTAGTAATGAGATACTGCAAGCATCACAGTATTGGTTTAGCACATTGGGCTCCAAAACCTGTCCTATTCTCATATCACTTGTTTGTGGGGCACATTTAATGATACTTGTTGCCAGGGATTGAGGTGAACACAGGTGAATTGAGTTAGAACAAACATGGCATGCCTCACGGAACCTGCTAGCTGTCACTCGTGACTGGCGTACCTGGACCCAAAATTGTGAAGTAGGTTGTTTCTTCAATTACGGCTGGCAGCTGTTACTTTAAGACTCTCTAGGTGGCATCTCTGTCTGTAGCTGGGCATGAGGTTAAAATTGGACTGGAATCTGTAATTTCCAATTGAAAGTCGGGGGAAATTTCTAGATGCTTGATTACCTCCCTAGAACTTTCAAAGTGGACAATTATAGGAGAAAACCGAGCCATATGGCTTAGGACCAAAGTTGTAGTCCACCATGGTTAACTCTTCATCTCGATTTAGAAGCGTCTTGCATATTCCAGGCTGTGGGAACATGTTTCTGAGCTTGTCTGCAAGTTCCAAGATGTGAGGATCAGGGAAGGGAGCTGTAATACAGAGAACGTACAGATGAGTTAATGGATACAGATGTGTATAGTCTGTTGCTCAGTTGCATCTTATCCCATCTCCTCCTATCTTGACATAATAAAAAAGCCTGTATATTAAAAACGTGATGGATAGAGTTTGCTCATCTGCATTTCACTAAAGAAAGAAAATGCACACCTTAACTGTATTACATTTAACATTTTCTTTGGAGGAACATACTGCTGGTGAACTTTGGTTTCCTGAAAGCAGTATGTGTTTCAGTGAATTACCCAAAGTCTCTGAGGAACGTTTCCAGCAACTTTTTGAATCTATGCCATGAAGAATTAAGGGGGTCCAACCTGTTACCTGCAAGGTGTATCTAATAAAGTGTGTGTAACCATAATAAACATTGCCATTTTCAGCATGATGATGTTTTTGGCATGTTCCAAAGTAATGCACTGAACTATTCTAGTTTAGCCACAAATACAACGACTTTATGTCTGTCTGTCATTAACATTCCAGCCATCTGACACACCTTCTGAGGAGAAAAACATATATAGGGTATGTCCTGTTTATTCCGAGTCTGTGCACATTCGTTACGCCAATCCACTTTCCTCACATTGTCAGTATTTCCCGTTCTTTTGTTGCCCTGTTGCTGCCAGATCCCAGTCCGGTGCCACGGTTAGCTCTTCCTGTATTGTCCTTCAGATATCACGTTGCCTACTGCAATATGTACCTCTTATTTTTAACTCATTGTTTCCCTCAAGAAGCAATGTAGTTTTTATCGACCAGGTCTGTAGCAGCAGTTCTATTCTTTTTTCTCTATTCTCTATCTAAAGTCAGTAAATGTTAACCATACTCTAGAAGATTTTTTAATAGACTAAAGTCTGGCACCCTCTCACATCTATAGACAAGTCCCAGATTTCTCAGTTACATATTTTAGAAGACTGGTGATCTTGCATGGTCACTATTTACAAGACTGTGACTAGATTCCTTTTGAGATTATGTCCCATCAATAATCTCAAAAGGTCTGTCAGTCAATCAACGAGTTCACATGCACTTGAGTAATAAACTTCTGTCAATTAATCAACTTGAGTAATCAAACTTTGCAACCAGCAAGTAATCTCACAGAAATATATGACATAAACTTTAATAAAGCAGATTATGATTGGATTATTAAGTGCATGGAAACATACTCAATATCACTGTTTGCGTGAGCCGAGATTTATGATGTATGGTCGATGATTCAAGAGCGAGGCAACTCTAGCAAGACTCGTGATTTTATTCTGACTGAAATGGCCTGAAAGGTCATTTGGTGTAAGGCCGTCATTAGCGTACAGAGTGAGGAATCCGTGTCTAAATCAGAGCCGAGCTTGGAAAGCATTCAAGGAAAAATTGGGACCGGATCAAGTCAAACAAATCGGGAGATATAATGGGTGGTATCTCCTTTAAATGACCCATTGTCAGGTCTGTCCAGATGCGTGGACATGAGTAAGCATAAAATTGATTGCGTTGTTCTTTCAAAGACCTCACCTTGGTGCAGTGCATCCAGGGTTACCAGCCACCGCTTCCTGTGGAACAAAACACAGACCGAGTTTCCTCAGTGGGCAACATGAAAACAAAAATCCCCTCAAATCAAAGTTTGTCCATGCAAAAAAAAAAAAAAAATCCATGCAATTATGTTGCTTTAAAATCTCTGTGTACTTTTCTGCATTAATGCTGCATCTCAGAAGTGGAAATGACCTTCACCAAGGGCCCTGACCCGACCCCATACCATGCCAGAGCCTGGCTTTTGGACTTGTTCCTCATAACAGTCTGGATGCTCCTTTTTGTCTTTGATCCAAAAAGCTCTGTTATACTGATGGGTCTGAGCACAATCCCCGTTCCCACTGTGTGATGGTCCATCCCAGATGCCTCCGAGCCCAGAGAAGCCGACACCCCTTCTGGACATGGTTATGACATAAGGCTTCTTTTTAGCACAGTAACGTTTTAAGTGGTATTTGTGAATGTAACTCTGTATGGTAGAGCTTTATAAAGGTTTGATAAAGTCCTAGTACTGCCAACCTGCCCCTTGTGGACCCTTGAACAAGTCCCCTACCATTTATTTTTTAGGATTGTACCTTGTTCGATTGTATCAGCTGTACGGTTAAGGGCGTGTGCCGAACGCTCTGAATGTAACACTCCAATTAATTTTAGACACCAAATAGCAGCATTGGTAAGGCTGGTAAAGCATTGGTAAGATTTTCCACAATACATTTGAACATGACTTTAGATAGAAATTTTACTCAATTTTGCATGCACACACATAAGAATGTGTAACACAGTGATGTAGGTAACACACACACACACACACATTCTGATTAAAGCCCTTCACCCAGATGGTGGACTTTCCTTCTGTTTGCAGACGGTTCAGTTTTGTGCTGATTAAGCAAGAGGACAGATTACAGCTCCAGTTCAAACCGCATACAATACAATCAACAGCACTCACTAACCGAGGCACCCCCTGATAAAAACAGTGACCAGGCTTGGTCTTTAAACGAATCCCACCACCAGCAACATTTGGACCAATATGCGCATCCTGCCCAAACTGTACTTAGAGTAGATTACACTTATGCCAGAGTCTGATGCCATTATCAACCTGGTACCAGTTGTGCCACATTTGGCACACAATACCAATTGCCAATGCCATAACTTAGAACCCAGAACTGTCTGCTATCTGTGGCTACTATTTAAATAACTCAGAGATTAAACTGATTGAATTAATCCACAATAACTACACACACCATGTCTCACTATACTTGTGAGGATTTTCCATTGACATAATGATTACTGGGTAACTAAATAATTACCCAGGGCTCTGCCTACCCCAAATTCAGCCTCAGCCCTAACCCTAATGCCAGTAACCTAAAGCAAATCTTGTGGATTTTCAAATAAAAGTTGCCATTTCTGTAAGAAACGCAATGAACCTTGTGGGGACCACAAGAAGATCCCCCATTAAGTGTGCGCACATGCACTTAATATTCAGATCATAATCCGATTTCTGCAGTTTTCTGATTTTTCAGGCAGCCATGTATACAGCATGCTCCGATCTAGTAATCAGATTTCTCAGGGCGTGTTTATCCATGCTACGATTGATATTGCTTTTTTCAGTCTGTGCATGTGCTCAGGTCCTCTTATTCTAAAGACGTCTTTATTTGGGCTTTTTTTCCATTGACTATGGTGCTTTTTTCACATGGGATCTGGCAACCCGGGAATTAAAGGCATTAAATATTATTTAATACTAAAGTTTGAAGTTTATGTCACATTTTTCTGTGAGATTATTGGCTGGTTGCAAAGTAGAAATCCGATCATTCTCCGAGTCGGGTAAACCTAAAGGTTTGGTATTATCTGATTACTCAAGTGCATGTAAACTCAATTATCGTTGATTATCGTTGACTGACGTTGACTACTGACAAACTCTGATTTTCTGCTGTTATCGGATTATTAAGGGCATGCAAATGTCAGTGTCAAAAAATGCCAGATCTTTGCATCCTGACGGGGACATTTGGTCCCCACAATGTAATATAAACATGGTCTCACACACAACATCGCAAACAGTCAACAAACTTTGAGGTGCGAAGGTTCACCTTACATGCACCGATTATTGGTGTGTGTGTGTGTGTGTGTGTGTGTGTGTGTGTGTGTGTGTGTGTGGGAAAAAAACCCTAAAGAGCCAAATGATTAGCTTTTTTGCTGCAGGTTACTAAGATTAGTGCTAGGTGGAGGTCATATAACAATAGAATCAATGGAAAGTCCCTACAATAATAGAAAGACAATTGTGTGTGTACGTGTGTGTGTATGGTTGGGCGGGGGTTAAAGTTTTGGAGGGAGGGTTTAGCGGTTGAGCAGAAGCCCTGACACACACACACACACACACACCCCAACACACACAGAGATCAGTCTTTTCATCATGGACTTCATCAGATGTGCTCTGATCTTCCTTAGTCTCTTTCTGACAGGTAAAGAAATACACAACGAATCTTACTGCTCTGCTATGTATTTATTTATTTATGTTTTACCATAAACGCTCAGTTCTGACTTAAGCACTTACTTAAGCACTTAATCTTTTTTGTACCGTCTATAAAATGAGATTTATACGTGCTACCAGTGTAAGTGCATATACAAGAATAACAACAAAATATCTTACACAGGACTTTTTGTAAAGTGTGTGAGTGTGTGTGTGTGTGTGTGTGTGTGTGTTTGTGTGTGTGAGAGAGAGAGAGAGAGAAAGAGAGAGAGAGAGAGAGAGAGAGAGAAAATGTAAATACATACATTTTCAAAATATTGGAACGAAAATAAATTCAAATGTTGTTTTACATCTCCAGAGCAGTAGCTTAAAATA
This sequence comes from Ancistrus triradiatus, assembly GCA_025084515.1. NCBI lineage: Eukaryota > Metazoa > Chordata > Actinopteri > Siluriformes > Loricariidae > Ancistrus > Ancistrus triradiatus. Next base: position 68,051 of record JAJAGP010003401.1, read on the forward strand.
TAATAAATGAGTAACTTCATTTTTTTATTTATTTTTGTAGTTTTTAGAGATCCAAAAGAGAGTTGAGGTCTGGATTTTCTCTACAAAAGTCACTTTTTTATTTATACACAATAAAAAAAAAAGAAAAACAAATTCATTGTAATTTTAATTTATTTATATATACATAAATTTATTTATTGGTGTATATATATATATATATATATAATATATTTTAAATAAAATACAAAAAATAAAACATAATATTTGTTCTTTTCTTAGTACTGTGGGTGATTAATGACCAGGGATAATTACTGAAGCTAGAGAGAAGATGTTTGGTTAAAATGCTGCTGTGCCCCTTTAAATACATCGTCTGATTCTTCTCAGCTTCCTATTTTAGCACAAATGAGGAGAAATCTGTGTGTTAGGTCAGATGTGTGTGTGTGTGTGTGTGTGTGTGTGAGACCTATTAAAAATGTTAAAGCTCCTTAATTTACTACTACTACTATTATTAATATTTTTCGACAGTTTATGATTAACAAACAATTTAAATCTAAATCTGAAATGACCTTGACTACATGTGTAATATTAATACAGCTTTCTACAAATGTCATGTGAGGTCACAGAGACCCAGCCCTGCCCCTGAGGAGTGCTGAGACTCTAGCGGGCGCTAGGTGGTGGCAATTCGGTGGCACACTGAGATGGTAAACTGCCATGAGCTCAATTGTCTGGACTTAAAGAGAAACGAACCTCAGAGGTGCAAAGTAAATGCAAAGCTGGATTTAACTGCTTACTGCAGACAGGGTCCGAACAAAAGACCCTCTACCCCTCTGGTTCGTATCCCTTCTCTGGGTGGGTAGTCGTTTAGCAGACAGACGCCCTTATCCAGAGCAATTGGTATAGTTTTACAATTCAGGGAATTTGGGTTAAGGACCTGACATTGTCAGCTTGTCAGAGTTGGGATTTGAACCCTGAACCTTCTGGTCTGTAGTTCAGTACCTGAAGTGCTGTCTGTCAGTTAGTGGCACCTTAAGGCTGCAGAGTCTCAGTACTTTTTGGGGTGGAGGACAGGGTCTGTGTCACCAGATGCCCTCTCTTGAGAAAATGACTGTAGAATCTTTCTAAAACAGTTCCTTTAGCTGTTTTATTTGAAACCTTATGTACATATTTCAGCCTTAGCACAGAAGCCGGTTTTGTCAGTGGAGCCCCGCAGCGTGGTGGTCAAGCAGGACGATACGGTCAGCATCCGGTGCCGTGTGGTCAGCGGCTCTCAGCCCGTACAGCTGGAGTGGAAGCGATCCAACAACCAACCCCTGGCAGGTAGGTTTCTATCGAGTGACTCACAGGCTTTCTCGTGTCGCACATAAAGTATACGTTCATTTTTCTGCAGATAACGTTAAGGTCGGCCCTGATGGGTCCGTTCTGACCATCGCTGGTGCCCGGCTCGATAACCAGGGACCGTACCGCTGCATAGGGGCCAACGCAAAGGGCAAAACAGCCATCACCGCCACTCTGACTGTTAAACGTGAGTCCAGTGTGTGCAGATGACACCCTACTTAACAAAGTCCTACTTGTTGATGTGTGTATCCTCTGTATGTGTTTGTGTGTTAGAGCCTCCCTCATTGCGTGTGACCCCCGCCAGTCCAGTGATGGTAAAAGTGGGGGAGACCACCTCCCTGGAGTGCCATGCCTCTGGGAAGCCCCGCCCTTCAATTACCTGGTTTAAACAGGAAGCGGGAACAGAGACCGTCCTGACGACGACCGACACCGGCGCATCAGTAAAGGTGCGGACTTCTTCATCCTAAACTGTCCAGTTTTGGTAAATCTGTGCCCGCTGTAGCCTCATGTTCCTGGCAGAGGAGTGAAATTGATGTGATCTGCTCAAGTTGTAGCCCATACAACTCAAGGCTTGATGTGTTGAGAGGTTTAGAGAAGCTTTTCAGGTCGCCACTGTCGTATAGAATGATTATAACTGTAGCTTTGTGCCAGCTCCATGAGAACTGCTGCCCACTCTAGGATCCTGTCCCAATATTTTTGGCCACTTGTGTGTTCGTGTCACAGTATTTTCGGCCACCTGCAGGTTCATGTCCCAGTACTTTTGGCCACATTGCAGGTTTGTGTCTCCCATACCTTTGGCGCTTCAGTAAAGGTGCAGACTTCCTAACCTTCCGGGCCTGCTGTAGCCTCAGGTTCCTGGCATAGGAGTGAAACCAGGTGTGATCTGCTCCTGTTGTAGCCCAGCTGACTCAAGGCTTGATGAGTTGTGAGTTTTATGGTCACCGCTGCAGTATAGAATGATTATTACTGTAGCCTTGTGCCAGCTCCATTAAAACTGCTGCCCACTCAAGGGTTTTGTTTTTGTGTTGAGGGCATCGGGTGCCAGTGTTGTGCTTTGGAGTGTTGCTGCACTTTCATTAAGCTTTCGTGGCTGTTACACAATAAAACCACTCACAGTCGGTCGAGGCAGCTTCTTGGAAGAGCGGCATCCTCTTCTGAAAGTCGCCGATGCCGTCAGCCGTTCTAGTGCCAGTGTTTACTGAGACTGCACGGCACTATGCTTTAGCAATGGGTGTGCCTGCACCAGCCTAAGCCACTAATTAGAAAGAGAGGCTTCGAAACCTTGGCAGGGAGATCCGTAAATTGAGCCCTGCACACCTCCAGGTGGGTATCATGAAGGAACGGTTCGATTTGGGGATTTGGGATGTCGTAACGAGTCTCCCTGTGTACGTGCAGGTGACGGTCACAGGCCCCCAAGACGCCGGGAAGTACGTGTGCCGCGCTAAGAACAAGGAGGGCTCTGCAGAAGAGAAGGTGGAGGTCAAGGTGGATTACGGGGCCTCGGGTGACCCCATAGCCTCTGTCAGCCAGACGGACATCGTGGCTGTGGAGGGCCAATTGGTGACCATGCACTGCCAAGCAACTGGTAACATTTCCCGCCTGGTTCACCTACGTTCAGTTCAATGCAGAAGCAGTGTACAGCCAGTACTGAAGGAGCTCCGCCTCTTCTCCCAGGTTCACCCACACCTGTTATTACCTGGTCTAAGCTGAGGGCACCGTTACCATGGCAGCACAAGGTAGAAGGAGGAACCTTGACTCTCAATAAGGTTGGACGGCAGGACTCAGGTAAGTAAAGAATATGGTTTAACAGCCATTTAGCAATAATAAAAATAAACTAGACATACATTTCCTGAAGGAACTACAACAGTGCTTGAAATGTGCCAATTAGAAAGAATGTCGGTTCGTGTCCCAATACTTTTGGCCACCTGTGGGTTCGCTTCCCAATAGTTTTGACCACCTGTGTGTTCATGTCCCAATACTTTTGACCACCTGTGGGTTCCCAATACGTTAGCCATGGTTCATGTCTCCTAATACCAAGTTAATACCACGTTGTGGGTTTGTGTCCCCTAATATTTTTCTGCATTGCGGGTTTGTGTCCCACTACTTTTGGCCATGTGGTTTCGTGCCCCTAACGCTTTTCGATGTTGTGGGTTTGTGTCTCAGTACTTCTGGCCACCTTGCGGCTTTTGGCCATGTTGGAATTCGTATCCCCTAATACTTATGTAATTGGGAGTGCACTTTATAATAATAATAATAATAATAATAATAATAATAATACTATGGTGTTATAAGTATATATGAGCATACTATTTATCATACTATAATCAGTAAATCTTTATTTTTAATAAGTCTGTCTCTCTCTTAGGTCAGTACATCTGTAATGCCACCAACGCTGTGGGCTACAGTGAAGCGTACGTGCAGATGGAGGTGGAGAGTAAGTCCAACAAACTGCTTTTTATATACATTTGTGAACATAATCCTGTGAACCCCCCAGAAAAACTCGATAAATGGACATTAACCGAATTAAAAGGAAGTGAGCAAGGGTTTTCGGAGAATTTTGACTCATCAGATTTTGTCCCCACTCTGACCAAGTGGCTGAACTTTGGATTTGTTGACTGATGTTGTGTACGTTGTCCATTCTGGACCCTCTTTCACTAACTGGGTGCATTTTCCCTATAGCTTGTGACTGAACTCTGCTAAGGTCTGGTGATTTTGAGGTCAGTCCAACAAGTCCCCAGATTTGGCCCCTAGAGTGGAGCCTGAAGCTCTGGAGCTTGGAACACCTCAAAACTCGTTGAATTTGGTTCTGGACACATTGTGACTAGAAATATTTTCCTCGGTTCTGTTTAGGATCTAATCAGGCGTATAGAAGAGTTTCGCACCCACAGCCACGTTTATTCATTTCCAACACAGGCCGAACTTAACCCAGCCTCTCATTTCAGCTCCGCCCTACACCACCTCCGTTCCTGAAAAGGTGACCGCACGTCGTGGCGACTCCCTGCGACTGCGCTGCATCGCCCACGGCTCACACCCCATCAGCTTCCTCTGGACGCGAGTGGGCGGGGCTATGTCCTCGGCGGCAAAATCCACCAAGGACGGCATGCTGATGATCCCGCAGCTCAAAGTGAGTGACGCCGGGACGTACAAGTGCCACGCCAGTAACAACTTTGGCAGCAGCGAAACTACTGCCACCGTCACTGTCAAAGGTGAGTTAGGGCTTCATGCATTTGACTTAGACTACCTCAGGGGGCGTGGTCAGTTGGACGACTGAAGGAGCACATTTATAATTGGTGCTGCAGAGCTTGAGGGATTTTTGGATCCTTACTTTTGGTTACTATTGGGAGTTTGGCATGTCGTGCTCATATTGGTTTCCTCATGCTTCATGAATACCTGTCAGCAGTTGGAATTGCTGCCGAGTTTTGCAGCAGTCCCACATTTCTGTCTGAGTGCCTTATTTCTTTTGTTAGTGAGTTTATTTTGTGGTTACATTTCACTGAACCTTGCCTGTTTGAGCAGAAAGCGAGTTCTATGAAGAACTGACTTGATTGAGATTACCACTAAATGCATGATGAATGGTTTTTATGGTCGTCCTTAGTTCAGAACTGTTTTGTGGTTACGTTTCGGGGAACTCACATCTTCACGGATTTGGAGTTTAGCCTGTTTGACTCATTTGAGTTTCTTATGGGCGCTGTAGTCTCCTAAGAATCTGCAGATTGATGGACTGGGTTGTTTAGATCACCGCCTGGACAGCTTTGTGGTTACACTTTGAAGAAGTATTCTAACACCAGATGAGCTCCGTAAAGAACCCTGACTGAGGCTCCTCCATGAACCAATCGTATTAAGTGGTCCCCTAACTCGCGGTTTTTGGTGATTCTTAATAATAAAAGTTCAGAAATGTACAAACTCTGTCTTTCTTTCTCTCAAAACTTTCTCTTTCTTTCTCAGCATAACCTCCCCGAGGCCGCTGACATTAGGACTGGACCTGTCCTTTGTTTATCTTCACACCATCTAACTAACCAACTTTTATAAGTGACAGCATGCAAGAATAATACCTTTAAAGATTTATAGTAAATGTTTTTTTTACTTGTCAAACAGAGTTTTAAATTCCATTAAAACTCTGCAGTGTTTTATAATAATCTGAGCTGCATGACGTTCCAGCACTTACTCACTTTGGAGATCAATAAACTCAATAAATTTCCTCCTTACCCACACCCACCGGTGTCAGCATGGTTATTTTATGTTTTTCTGCATCTACAACCCAAGAACCAAACAGAACAAATCAGCATTTATACCTGTAAAGCTGTTGCAAAAACGAGCCCTTTTAGAATCGATATGTTCCAAAGATAAATCGGTTCTTCCCTCTTAAAACATTGCCATTATTATATATTCTTACAAATGGTATAATGTAGCCTATTTAAAAATAATAAAGAAAATAAAATAACGTGTTAAAGGTGAACTTTTTTTTTTTCTACCACTAGACTCTTTTATACCTGTTTGTTTTTGGTTGTTTTTTTGAGTAACATTAAATAAATCTCTTATTTTCCATGTTTAACATTGCCAGTTTTGAGCAACTTATTGTTTTTTGTAACTACTAAAACACTAATTTAAAATACAATTATACTACAGTTAGTTCCGACCCCGCAATCTGATTGGCTGAGATACGATTTTCCCGTGCCTTTATTGACAATAACGGCACTGTACCAGTGCTCTACAGTGGTGCTTTAAAGTTTGTGAACCCTTTAGAATTTTCTATATTTCTGCATAAATATGACCTAAAACATCATCAGATTTTCACACAAATCCTAAAAGTAGATAAAGAGAACTCAGTTACACAAATGAGACAAAAATATTATACTTTTTCATTTATTTATTGAGGAAAGTGATCCTATATTACTTGTTGGCTGAGAGAACGCTGAGCACTGACGCGAGGATTGTGAGGATCTGGCAACCCGGACCCATTAGCGCCAGTTTCTCACAGGACACAGGTTGTTTTGTAGCTGTTAGCAGTTTATTACCTTTGAACTATTTTAATTCCCGATCGCATCTGTATCGTATATACAGTACTTTTTACAACATCTTAATCATTTTCTTCTCGTACCAGCGGATTATATTTTTCGCCGCTAATCGTTATTTAGTAACTTTACAGGCATACCGGCTTGTGTTTGCAGTAATTAGCCATTAGCTAATTGCCAGAGTTGTGTCTTCTTTTGCAGTAGTGTGTGTTTTTATAACTTTTTTACAGCCTTTTCCCACCTTCTTTTTTTCTGAGACTTAGTTTTTTAGTGACGTTTTGTATTGACCTAACTTGTATTAACGCTTTAATCGAGCATTGCATTGGACCATCGGCTGCAGCTGAACCAGATCTTCACTCGGCACCCCACAACACCACCCGAAGCTAAGTACCTTTAATTCATTAATTGTGCTAACATGGCTTCTGCTGTGCTTGTTGCCTGTGCCGAGTGTGGCATGTTTAGCTATTCTTCCTCCGTCATTAGTGTAAATTTTACTTGTGATAGGTGTAGGCTTGTAGCCAGTCTGACGGAGAAGAT